>CM023489.1:26013360-26265583 GCA_013339685.2 Hyalomma asiaticum
AATATTAGAACTCAACTTCCGTTTAGGAGGGAGACAGCCAATTTTAAATTCAATGTTGGAGTTTCCAATACGCCCTTAAGAAAAAGGAACTGCTCTGACAGGGCATACATAGAAGTTTTTCTTTACCATCAATAATCTCGATTGCAAACGTACGTATCGTTATGCCTTCAATATCAAGGGAAACATTCCCGTCGTAGCACTCGAGTATTGACCACTTCCACCGGTAAAATTGCAAACGTGGTGACCCATACGGGGGCACCCTAATATTGTTCAATATTGCGACCATGGACTGTGCGGTCACGTACGAGCAGTAATATTCCTTACCCAGTGGCAGGCTGAGGAAACGCCATTTTTTCTTATTTACCTGCAGGAAAAAGCAAGTATATTTCGCCTGAAAAATTATGCACAACGCAGTGCAATTTACTCCTGAATTACGCCAGCGGTCCGAAAATATTAAGGTATAGGGAGTACAGGGCCGGCGTCTTTCACCATCGATACCAATACCACCGCTCCTAATATTAGATTCCTTCCTGCAGCACTTACTCGGGGCATTTTGGTCGCAAAGCCGTTCCTTTAAAGCTGATTGCTTGACTCGGAAAGAAGTTAACCGATGCTGTGATTTGTAGCGTTGGGAAAGTAATTCTTAAGATATTATTCGTTTAAGTGTACAAAACCCAGAATAGAAGTTGTCTCGTGGAACGGCGTAATTTTTGGACAACGGTAATGCCTTGAACGTACAACGCAAGTCGGTAGAAGGCAGAACTGCGAGTTACGCAATTCGAATTGTAAGTGGACGCGTTCAGCAATGGAAGTCACTGCAAAAACTCCTCTGTTCTTTATGTACACCACGTTCTGTTTCTGATTTAAAAGATAAGTCTTTATAAGTACTGTTATATCCGCAACGAAAGCTCCGAGGGATCATCTAGCGTGAAGAAATGTGATCCTCTAACCAATCACAAAAAATATTAGTCTGAAACCCTGAATCAGTTCACGTTGATAAATTATGTTTTCAAATTTATAGTTTGGCGAATTTCCCCTTGAATAGCCTATAATAAAATAATAAAATCGCCGTGAATGAGTTGCCTTTCTTTTACAACGCTTCCTAACCTTAACCACTGTGTGCCGGTGTGGTGTTGCAGGTTTAACATAACTCTCTTCTGTTTTGATCGCACTGGACAAATGAATTTGCCAAGTGTAGGTAACGTCAGGACACTCACTCTCCTCTAGGCTTCCGTTATGCCTAGTGGCCGGGAAAGGGGTAGATTTTTTATGACCTCTGTTTTTTTTTTTTTCAATTACCCTGGTTTAATATACCTCCCCTATAGGCATAGCGTTATTCCGTGGAAATTTATGTCGTTAAGGTCATATCGTCGTTAAGGTCATATAGACCACCATCGTCATATGTATTTACGGTTTTCTGTTTTTCTCGCTTTTGAGGGTATTAGATAATATGAGAAAAAAAATCGCTTTTCGATCCGCCGTGGTGATACAGCCGTTATGGTTCTCAGTTACTGACCCGAAGCACGTGGGTTGAATCTCGGCCGCAGCGGTCGCATTTTCTAAGCAGGCAAAATGCTAAACCTTGTGGTCCTTGCCGGCTCAGCCAGTTCTCTCAGAACTGCTTGGACGTGTTTATCACGGCCCACAAGCTGCAGAGTAAACAGGATTTAGTCTACGAGCTGCGACCTCCAAAATGTCACGCAGGGCATATTAATCAAGACCCCGCAGAGTAGTTGCTGAGCGCGGAGTGATTAACTAGTCTTCTTGGGTAAGGACTCTACCGCTTCTAACCTTTCCACGGTTCAACAAATCCACCACTGCGACCAATCTTTCCTGCGTGCTCAGCGCGACCCGCGTTTTCCATTCCGTGTATTGGAGATATCTTGGTGCGAACAACGCCTTACGGTGCAAATGGTGTTGACGTGTTATTCTTATGGTGGCGCTAGGGGCAAGTTAATAAGTTTGGAACGTGATGGGTGTCGATAATCTAATTTTCATTCGGTAACATTAGCTTGCTCCTCAGTTTTATTGTCTAAAATTATTTTTATATAAATTATGCCCGGTGATAGTGAGTTAAATGCGAATATGCCCATTGCAGATATAACTTAATGAGCAAACAGACAATGAAGCCTAGGAAAGCACAGGGGAAGTTACTTGTGGTATTGTATTTGTGAAGAAAGTAGAAAGGAATTAAAGTGGACGAAAAGACAAAGTGGGTTCGGTTCCCACCGAAGGCAGGTTTGTCTTTTCGTCCACTTTAATTCCTTTCTACTTTCTCCACAATTACAATACTACAATTAGCTTCCCCTATGCTCTCCTAGGCATCATTGTCTGTTTGCTCATTAAGTTGTTTCTAACAAATAAAGAACGAGTCCTTGACCCCTTCCCTTTCGTCATTGCATATATAGCATGACAAAACTGCATATGAGAAGTGGCCAAATGCATTGGGATATTTAGCGACCCTGGTACGCAAAGCAACTGTATTTCAATTCAAGCGATTTTCAGCTAGTGGTTCTGGTATGAAGCGGTTGTCAATGCATTGATGCGTTGCACTGATACAGCTCCAGCGTCAAATGAACTAAAACATCGAAGTCCAACGGGTGTTGCTATTCGTAGAACGGGCAAATGCAAACAGATGCGTCGCGAGGCGCCTCGCCGGGGTTACAGAGATAGCAATGTGGGCTTTAAAACGGGAATATGGCTATCACACCTGTATCGATTTGCTAGAGGCATAGTGGACAACACATTGCTACTGCACATGTAAAAGTGCGCTTAACTCCAAGCCTCATCTGAAGACGCTGGGCACAAAGTTCGAGCCCACTCCTGAATTGTCTATTGGGGACTATCCCCGAAACAGCGGTGTGTAAGTGGTATTAGAGCTATCCTCCCCGGGGACGAAGTATCGCCGTACGCTCAATCGAGCTCGAACGACGTGCTAAACTTCATTTCCTGCTAAGCCGAGAGGAAAACGATATGAATATATGCACGGTGATCGGCGGAAGTGTGACTGTTGTGTCACGAATAAAACTAATATTATCAGTACTTACAAATATCTCACGGAAAATGTACGACGCCAGCAAAATGACAGCGTAGTGAGACAATAATCGCACATCGTCCAAGAAAAAAAAACTAAACAAAAGGAAACAACGACAGAAATAAGGAGGAAAGCAAACTAAGGCCACGCTATGTAAGCGTGCTGCCTTTTATTCCTACGAAAGCTAACTTGAGGAGCAGCTGCCAATATGTTGCAACCAACTGCAAATGAGGCCAAAGTACACGGAAAGAAGCGGAAACGAGCTTTTTCCTCTCGAATCTTCTCCTCTGGGAGGAATCTTCTGCCGATGACGACGGCCCGTTCTCGCATTCGCGATAATCTGGCACTTTCGGCCGGCGATCAAGGACCGCCAATGGGATTCCGCTGGCTCAACGATTGCTTCACTAGCGTGAGATCTGAGAACGAAAAGGAGGTCGTAACGAAAAAAAAAAAGAAAGAACGAGTAGTTCCTGAAGATGGGACCTGGGTGGCGCAGTTATGCCCTTTTCGTAACCGCCTTCCTTATGGCGCAGTATGTGTCCATACGCCTTGTAGCGTTGAGGCTTGAACCGTTTATGGCCAATGAAGGAAATGAAAAGATAAGGAAAAATGTGACAATGTCAATATGAATACTTTCCTGCTACTTTTAGCACTCCAGTACGCAAACGAAGCAAAGGGTGCGAAAGTGCTAGCAGGGAGTGCTTTGTTATAGGTGGGGCGTATAAGACCTCACGGATTCTTCATGCTGCCGCCTGTCGTGGGCAGGAGCGTACGAACCTTTCATAGCTTCGATCAGTACCAACAAGAATTGATTCTCAAATGTATTGTATAAAGAGAAGTGGCTCCAATGCTGTTTCTTGTCTTCAATCGATCAAGCCTCGCCACGGTGGTCTAGCGGCTATGACACTTCGCTCGCTGATCCGAAAGTCACGGGATCTAATCTCGGCCGCGGTGGCTGTATTTCCATGGAGGCGAAATGTTGAGGCCCGTGTACTGTGCAATGTCAATCCACGTTAAAGCACTCCCGGTGGTCGAAATTTCCGGAGCCTTCCACTACGGCGTTTCTCATCGTCATAGCGTGGTTTCGGGACGTAAAATCCCAAAAATCAATCATTCACTATCATGGTTGTCGCTGCTACAGTGTTTTGATCTTGCGTCACCGATTAGCCCTATACTACCTAACAAAAACACCGATGGCGCCATTATCAAAGCTTCTTAATCCCCACTTATCTCATACACCCCCCCTCCCCCCTTGCGTCCTTCTTTCGGGATACACCTCACTTTCTGCGGATCATAGAGTCCGTGAACGAAATGCAAACGCTCTCGGATAAGACCATTTTGGTAACATTAGATATCTGCTCCCTATACACGAATATACCTATCACAGAAGGAATTGAAGCTCTTTCGGAAGGAACACAGGATAGCAAGCGACCAAACGCGGCTAAAGGTTACACCGCATGAATGAAGTTTATCCTTACCCTTAATTACTTTGAATTGAAATGGACCTCTACCTACGCAATTTTTGGAACTACCATAGCAACTCTTTTCGCGCCGACGTGCGCCAACATCTTCGTCGGGTGATTAGAGGCACAACTTTTTAATCGTTTGTGCTAAAACCGTGCGAATACCTCGGTTATATAGGCGATGTTTTGATTATTTACGAACATGGTATAGGAACACTAAGCACATCTCTTTGACCATTTTAACAACTTTCACCCTACCATTATATTTTCGATACACCACTCTCTTAGCCAACGTGATTCCCTCGACACGACGGTTTCCATCGAGAAAGCTTCAAGGGGCGCTCCTAATACGCTTAGGCAAATTTGGATCCTCTTTATTTTGATCGATGTTCCGTTCGTGTTCCCTGACCCGCTCACTAAAACACCGACTGATTTGTCCCATGCAGGAAGAGCCGTATGCGAAAGGAATCTCATAGGCTACCCCCTACGGCGTGTCGCACGAACGATAGTCAGTGTTGATTTCCACAGCCTCCTGCCCTTCATTTTCTTTCTTTTTTTTTATTAGAGAGCAAAGAACTCCGAACTTCCTCTGGACTGAGAAGGCGAGCGGAACGTTATGCCTGCTCACAACCTTCTGCAGGTTATGGGCCAGCTTGTACACATACGGCACGGCCACTGGCCTAACCTCTTTACGGGGGATCTCAGGTCCAGCAGGAGGAACTAGAAGGATCAACGAACTCACCAAAAGTGTTCTTTTCAGTGAAAACATACAAGGATGGTGTGCCTTTTAGAATAATAGTTACGGATAAGGGGTGGTTGCAAGAGCTGTTTAGTCGGTATTTGTTGAAACACTTGAATACGCTAACGATAGAAGATCCGTTTTTAACGAACAGGTCTAGTTTTTTTCAAAACGAATAGTAATATTTGTAACGCTTTTTCTGTGGATATGGATGGTTTATTTTATTCCGTTCCCCACGAGACCTTAGTTGTTGTAATTAGGGCGCGTATTGACGGAAATGACCCCGTGTGCTTCCGGAACACTGCCGGTATTTCTACTGATGACTTTTCAGGCCTTTTTAACGTTTTACTTAAGAGACCGCACTTATAACGTTTGACGCCGCCGTGCCACACGCGGAGACCGTAACAGCGCGGCGGGAGTTATCTACTTTACGTATGTGTCCATGTGCAACACCCGTCCATGGTCTTTGCACGCCAGGTTCTTGGCGAACAGCGTGCCATGAAGTTGCCCAACCGTTTGCAGGTAGAAAATTTGGTCCAATGGTATTGGCCATAGCCGTTGTGCCTTGTTCCGTAGCAAGGTTGGTAGCGGGTTAGTTTAATGTAGAAAACAATTGTTCAAGTATGGGTGGCTGGGCATGTTGTTTACGCATAATACGAGGCGCAAGAGGGAAGGAAGAGCGAGAGAGATATCCAAAGAGAGGTGCACGTGTGTGTGTGTTCGCATCTCTTTTCTCTTTCGTTGTCTTTCCACGTCACACTTCGTATAACCAGTCTGATCAACAGCCGTCACGCGCTCTAAACAGGATGACTAGTTCGAGGCTGTCCAGATGGCCCGTCAGAGATGGGAGGGGCGTGTCCTCCCGGCTCCATCACGGGATTGCCCAACAGCTAGTCAGGGGTCCTCTTTGGGTACCCCCCGGCTGGCTCCTCAGGACCTATATAAAAGTTCACTGTATGTATGTATGTATGTATGTATGTATGTATGTATGTATGTATGTATGTATGTATGTATGTATGTATGTATGTATGTATGTATGTATGTATGTATGTATGTATGTATGTATGTATGTATGTATGTATGTATGTATGTATGTATGTATGTATGTATGTATGCCAACTAAAGACGCTATACTTTGCGGCCCTTGTGCGGAGCACGGCTCAGCGCCCACGGTGGCTGTGGGAAAGGCAACGAAAGAGTGCAAAGAGCAGGAACATCGCTCCGATGAAGTCCGGAAATTTTGAGCGCCGGGGATCCTTTGACGTGCAGCGACAACGCACATTGCGCAGGACATCTAGCATTTCGGCCAGACAGAAGTGAGACCACCCCACGTTGAGAGGTCGAAATTACGTTCTTTAAGCATCACTGCTTCCCAAGAGCTCACTTGGCTTTAGCTCTTAGAATGCAATTAACTTTTTATACGTGGCGACAACTTTCTGTGGCAGCGCAGCCAAGGCTGCGTGGCCGGAGCTTCTGCAAATGTGTTAATACGCCAAGTAGTCCGTTCGCGCGAGATTTCGATTTCGCTTTTGCGAGCGCATCCATCATGCGTTTTTGAGGGCGCCTGTTTCGAGAGAACCCCGCTCCCCACCCTCCGGCTTACATGAACTGGTTTATAGCAGTATGGAAGATCTACAACTGCTTGGTTATTTATAACTTTAACTCGAAGTAACCCCAATGTAGTATACCCTGATATGCCAGCGAGCCACTCAAACGCGCGCCTTGTACACAACAATTTGTAATGTGCTTTTTTTTTTTGAAGATCGTGTACTGCGAGGAACCGAAGAAAAACTAAAGAACCCCTTTTGTTTGAGCAAGTAGTTTTATTTTTTTAATTTTCTGGAAGCCGCAAAGGAGCTGCGAAATTATACGCCTCACATGCAGGCAACAAGCCATTTCATCAATTCCGTTGCATACAGAGTAGCTGTTCTCTATTTCTCTGACGCAATAACTTCAGTAACTTTCATGAGGCTCTCCTCTAAGTTTGGCAGGGAACGCTTCGCCACCGACGGGTAGCTGGGTATGTTCGCCACCGTCCCACAGATATGCACATTTCGAGTTTGCAAGTCCAAGCGAGAGAGACGCACACCTTGACTGACCGTTGCCAATAACGCAGCTTTTGAGCGAAGTGGAACGCTCTCATTGCAAAGCGCCAAAAACACTTCCAAATGCAGACACGGACGCGTACGCTGTCGCATGCAATGCGCGGCGTTCATTTTCACGAGATGCACATTCCGAATGACCGTACCAGCGGCAATAAACAACCCAAGATACCAACCATGTATATCCAATCAAGCAAATGAAATGAGCCATTTATTTTACGTACTGTTTCTAACAGCAGCATCTCTTTCAAGCTCGCATACTCGCTGAAGACGGGCGGGTCACTGCGGTGTCGAAATGGTTATCTCGGTGTGGAACCAACTCGCGCTGATGGCATCGCTTGCACGCAGCACAACTCCTTCCCTCGAGATTGTATCCATACCGCATAATATTTTGCAACACACCACTATTTTCGCTTCACTTACCACGATGGATTCATAGCAGCTGACTAACACACGCTTATGCTCGCTTACGCGCTGCGACGCGAACCTGCTTGAACCGAGGGATGCCATCGTTGTTTTGACGCTCTAGAGGAAATGACAGCAGAAACCAAAATAACTAGAAACGGCAAAAAACGGAATTCGATTACAAGGCAACCTTTCTAAAATACAATGAAATTATTTTGAACATAAAAAGAAAAAGAAAGTAGGTGACACATCTTATGTTGCTCTATGTGTCGTGCAAAATTTAGCTTTCTTGGACTACATGCGGGAGCGTAGCAAAAGGAGCCAGGCGTGCGCGGAACGGCAGGACAGTGGCAGCGTAAGGTGGAGGAGCGACGTTCTCCGAGGTCATTTTAAACGCTTGAGGAATCTGTTCAAACGTGTTATGTCATATTTGGTATACATTTTAGTGCACCATTGTAAAAATGTTCCTGTATTTCTGTACACACCTGTGATTTCCATGTGATGGTTATGTTATGTCCTCTTGTACATATGTAAATAAAGCTTTTTCTAAGCAGTACCCACTACGCAATAACTACGGCGGTATTGTAACGTTAAAATTTGTATAAAGGCACATCTAGCAGAGTCTCTCGGCGTCGTTTTCCCGAGAACGAACCGAACACTGGGCCCGGCGTCGGGCACAGCTGTATGTTGTGCCCGACGTTGCCTTGCTGCAGCCGCGCGCGTAGCACTGCGATTCGCTTCTTCGGCAGCGGTCCGCACCTCGCGAGAAGGCGCCATCATGTATATCGAAGAGCCAAGTCAGGTTGCTGGCGCGGCTGCGCGTGTCGCCTGCCGCGTGATGCAAGGCACGATACGAGAAAACTGCTTCAAAAATTTGCGCTTCGTAACAATAACGGAAATTCTGAAGAAGATTGCTTCATAATGATGACGTTGATGATGCCTCTGTAATGGGTTTTGAGCTGCAAACTATGCAGCCCTGTGTTCTTTCATATGATTCCTCGAACTCGTTATGCAAGCCACTTTCCCCGACGTGTAGTGGCGTATTATTATTCTGCCACGTAACATTACATTTGTTAATGCGATTCCTCGGCAGACGTTATAGCTGTTTAGGTCTTCTAGCGAAGATTTTTCAAGCAAAGGCGTGGCTCAGTGGTACAATGCTCGAATGCCTCGCAGGGGATGTGGGTTTGAATCCCCGCGGAGGACGTGGTTTGAATCCTCCTCGGTCCTTGTTATTTTTCTAAAAATTTGCGCGATAGAGGTTACGGACACCGGCGGCGGCGGACAACTACGGCGCAAAAACGGCCCTTGTGATCTCATAACAGCTTACGCTGTAAAATGTGCGCGCTTCGGCTCCGTAGCCTTCGCTGTGCTGCCACAGAAAGTCTTCGTCAGGTCTAGTAGGCGTCAAGTGGCATACTTGATTTCTGGAAGAATATGTTTATGTGAGCTCCTGGCGGTTCCTTGCATTTTCTGCACATTCCCCATTGGAATTTCCGCTAGGAAAACTAGTAGCGCCTCTCGTGCTTATATATTTATATGTTACGAACAAATGACGAACGACTTGGAGCATATCAACTTCGCTATGAAAGATCGAACGAAAAAATTACAGCATATCCACGGAGTGAATGATGATGAGTAGGCGAAGCTCGGGATGTTCATCGTAGATCGTGCCGAGTTCCGGATTAATTTAGTTAACGCGCACGCTACGAATCCTCATGGTTCAACTATGCACGAGTGAAATCCCCCACCGGCACTTCATTGCAAGTCAAGGTCCAGTGCCTATTGACGATTTTCCGCAGCTAGTTTGTCTAAGCAAACTAGATGGCGCCACAGCACCGAAGCACCATATGGCCTTCCCCTCGGCGGCGCGTTCATGATGTGGCGTGTGGCGTCCGTTGCCCTGGCCTACGGCGAGAAGCGGGCGGCCGTCGGCGACGGTGAAGAGGAAGTAGAAAGGGGAAGGCCATTAGATCACGTGTTCAAACATGGCAGCGCCCGTTCGCCGCTGCGGAAAAGCGTCTTATGGGTTGCCGGTGAACGCTTCTCCAACGCGAGCAGTCGGTATTACAGCGAAAGCTGTTTATCGCGAGGAGAAACGAAAAGCCGCTCGTCCGTGGACCGCGAGCGGTCCCCATAGGCTGCGCCTTCCAGTGACGTCGTTCTCTGCGCCGTACCAAAGCGCGCGTGCCATTGGCTGGCCCGTGAGTGACGTCGTCGATCCCGTCGCAGCCGTGGCGCCCAGCACGCGCGCATCAGCTTCGACTGAGAGCTTCATTGTCACGGTAATATAGGCGCAAGAACAACATTCACATTGACACGAGGCACGGCCGCTGGATAAAAACGCACGTGGTGCGGCCTGCGACGTCGCCCGAAACCGGCGTGACGAGCCTAGTTCTACGTGCCGCCGCAGCGGCGCCACTGCTACGGGACAAGCGCGCGCGGGAGGAGCCGCTGGTTCTGCATGTTTCGCGCAGCGGCGCGCTGAGAGTTTGCATTTTACACACGCAAGACTGCGCATTGCTGTGTCAGAATAAGATCTCTACGCTGCCTGCAAGAACGGCACGGGCATTGGGCTGATAATGGACTCGCACGAGCCCGAACCGCGCACTTATAAGCAGCAGGCTTCGACACTCGACCACCGTTCAATATAACTGGCAAGTTCCTTATCGATTGCTTGAATACTCGCTTCGCTTTATGCGCTTGTTTGCTCTTGAAAAAAAAACCTGTTATTGATATTATCATCATCATCATCATTATTATTATTATTATTATTATTATTATTATTATTATTATTATTATTATTATTATTCAAAATTCCTTACAGGCCCATTCTAGAAGAGAAGCTCACGGGAAGATGGATGCTTGAATCGATGAACAAATCGCAATACGATTTAGAACAGGGAATGTCGCAGGAGCCAACGTTTCGACAAGCGGACTTGTCGGACGAAGACGAAGAATGCTCTGACGAAGACAAGTCCGCTTGTCGAAACGTTGGCTCCTGCGACATTCCCTGTTCTAAATCGTATTGCGATTTGTTCATCGTTACAGGCCCATTGAAGGGAACTGAGTAAGAGGGGCATCCGTATATACATAACAGAAAAATACACAAAAATACACAAATAAAAAATAAAGGAAAAATATAAAAGAAACAAACAAGACAAATATTACAAGCAGTAGAATGTTATACAATGATAAAGGGCAACGAAATTAGGTTATCACGGAACGTTTCACGGTTAGCAATGGATATAATGTGATCAGGAAGACCGTTCCAATGTGCAGTGGCTCTAGGTAGTGGTGATGGGTTAAATGCCTGTGTGCGACCATGAACTCGCATGAAATTAGGCGCGTTGTGAATGCGTCGAGATATGCGCAAAGCAGTATGAAGCGGCAAACTGTGAAATTTGTTACTATAAATCTACTTGTGAAATAAACACAATAGAGCAATGGCGCAGCGTTCTTATATATATATATATATATATATATATATATATATTAGACTTTCTTACAAATGCGTGCATTCGACTTACTGAATTGGCCAAATAATGTTCTTATATATATAGTGTTTTAGTTCCAGCATGTTATAAATATGAGGCAGACACCTACGACTAAATGAACATTCAACCGCTTTGTAGACGCGTGTTTGCATTTCTATGTGAGGACGGAGCTAGTTCCGATTGGCTGACTAAAAAAAAATAAAAAGGTCGAGGAAGGCGGTGTCAAGCTTATTTCTTTATTTAGAAGTTACAACATGTATACATCCACGGAAAGGCGACTCGTTGCATCAAAGTCGCAGCACCTTCCGTAACAGAGGTTTGTAAGCGAGTTTGAACCTCTCAGCAGCTGCGTTCAAACCTGTCTGCCGCAACAGTTTGCTCAGAAACACCTCACAGGTCTCCTCGGTGTGGCCTTGTTCACCCCTGTCACACGTCAGTTCGCGACATAACACAAGTTGGTAGAAGTGTTGATGCCAAGCGCACGAACTGCCATCGGAACAGCCGTTGGAAGCAATAGCTTGAGCTTCGTGGACTTCTTATTGTCTCCGCGAGGGAAGCGACGTGAGTACACCAGCGACCTGTCATTTGGCTCGCACACGCTACCTTTTCCAGTTATTCCCGGTCGAGAAATGTTTTTTAGTCATACTTTACGGCGATCTACATCGCACGGAAACTCGCGGTGCCGTATCTGAGCGTCCTTCCTTGCGTTTGTGTCACACAGCGGCGCGCAACAGTTGCGCGGCATAATGCCGCACACGACGAAAATTATAGGATGCAATGGCACAATAGAAGCACCTCGACACGTTGTAGTCACAGGGCGTGCGAGCGAGGTGCAGAATTTCGTCGACACCCACAGAAAACTCGTCCCGTACTGCTTCGCGGGGAGGCCCGCGCGGCGAGAGCCGGGAGAGTTGTCCCGTAGCAGTGGCGCCCCCTCCGAAAAAGCGGCGAAAACTGTCAACTTTCGCTTCACAGCTCCGCTTTTGTTCGCCGCGCGACGTAGCAGGCCGCACCTCGTGCGTTGCTAATCGAGCGGCCGTGCACGAGGAGACAGGACAAGCGCTCACTTTCATCTACCTTTATTTTTGGCTACGCCGACAAATATATACACGTACCACACGTATGCTCCATCAGTCAAGCACATCGCCACCGTCATCCTACATCATATATCATTACACACATCCGTCTAGATTTTTTATCTCTCCTTTTCTAAGATTGACAGATGTTTCGCAAATGCATTCTTTGCCCTTCTTGAAAATAAAATATGCTTCTAACAGTTCACGTGCCGTCTGTTCCCTTCCCCTACCAAGAATTTTCGTTTCTTTCCAGCTTGGCTCGCAATCACTACATTTTGAACAGTGTTCAGCCATATTACTTCCACCGTTCTTAACAGCCCGTGCGTGTTCCATTGCCCGGTCATTGAAGCAGCGGCCTGTTTGTCCTATATACGATGCACCGCACGTCATCGGAACCTCATAGACCACCTTAGTGGCACACTTAGCATATTCTACGCCATTTTAGGGGCGAAGCTCCTTAAAGCGGCACCCGTTCGTCCCTCGTCGTAGTCGTAGTCGTAGTGCGTAACCAGTCTTACGCTTTGACCTCCAAGGTGGTGCCGGTGGGAGATTTCTCCTGTGCGTTGTTGAACAATAAAAAATTCGCAGCGTGCGCGTTAACTAAAAGCCGAATTCTTCTGTCTCTCATTCCCCATTAGCAGCCATTTCGTGCGTCCCCGATGTATGTAGTAGTAGTAGTAGTAGTAGTAGTAGTAGTAGTAGTTAGTAGTAGGTAGCCACCGGCGCGTGCCTGCTGGAGCGCACGCACGCGCCGAGGGCGAGCGCGTGGCACCTGGCGCTCGCCCTCGCCGCGAGCGCCGGGAGCCACGCGCTCCCCGGCAAACTCGACACTGCCCCGGCAAACGCGAGAGACAACGTTGGCGCAGGCAGCGTCTCCTAGCGAGTTTCTTGATTGAGAAATACCGACTCCTCGCGTTGGAGAAGCGTTCACCGGAAAAACCCATATATATATATATATATATATATATATATATATATATATATATATATATATATATATATACACTGGATCTTGACTTGCAATGAAGTGCCGGTGGGAGATTTCACTTGTGCATTGTGCATAGTTGAACCGTGAGGATTCGTAGCATGCGCGTTAACTAAATTAATCCGGAACTCGGCACGATCTACGATGCACATCCCGAGCTTCGCCCACTCATCATCATTTTTTTCCCGCATTCTCTTCTTTTTGCTCCCTTTCTTGACACACGTGAACACAGTTGCCCAAGCTTCTTCGGCGCAGAAAAAACGACAGGCACTCCGTACCTGTTGGGCACCTTTTCCACATGGTGTGCGATTCTATGTACGTACGGTATTACCACCGGTTTGGTGGCGGTCCCTTTTTCTTTGTCAACCACTTCTCCGAACAGTGACTGTTTTGTCTTTCTCAGAAGGCCCTCAGTGACAGTTAGAATCACTTCCGACGGGTAGCCCACCGAAAGCAACTGCTGTACTTGCTTAACAAAACTTGGGTGCATTTTGTGCGGGCAAGACTTGGCCACCGCCGATCCTAAGAACATATGGGTGATAGCCCTCTTGGCAGTCTTGGACTGCGCAGAACGGTAGGGTAACGCCATATTTTGGCTACGCCATATTTGTCGGCGTAGCCAAAAATAAAGGTAGATGAAAGTGAGCGCTTGTCCTGTCTCCTCGTGTCAATGTGAATGTTGTTCTTGCGCCTATATTACCGTGACAATGAACTTGCACCATCTAGCCCAGTATCAAGTTTTGTTAGACTGAGAGCTTCCACATGGGTAAGCCACGGATGTTAGCTCGCGATGTCGAACGCTTGCAACGACGGCGCGCCGAAGAAGCAGCGTTGCGGGCAGAACAGCGTCGACGTGATGATCGCGGGAGCGCGTTCGCGGGGCGAACGCCCACTTTCAGCGAGAGTTTCTCCAGCGGCACTTTGGCTTCGGCTGCGACGTGTGTGTCGGGTTGAACCCACTGCTAAACACCGGGGCCGCACATTCTAGCTTCGCTGGTTAAAGGGCCTCTAAACAGGCTCCTACTTTTTTTTAACCCAAACCACGGTCGGTCTGGACGCGCGCGTTCGCTCAAAGAGGGAGCGAACGTGCGCGAGCGAACGCGCGCGTCCAGACCGGCCGTGCCCAAACAAGCTAACTCAATCATAGAGACGCTTGCGGCGACCACATTCTGCGCATATGGCAGCGTTGCGCACTACACAGACGCCGTATTTCAAACAAAAAAAATTCCCACGTCTCTTTCCTGCGATTGACCAGACGTCCTTACATCCTAGGTGTCGTCATGTTCCGCCGTGAACAACTTTGCGCAGTTGTAGCTCGTTGATTGGTCGAAATCAGGTCTGTTGTCAGACCCTGTGGCCATCCCAACGGCGTGAGCCAACACCACCTAGAAGAAAAGGCCTCCGCATCACCTCCTCTACTTTTCAGTTACGTCACGCAAGTCGGATCTGCGTTCCTGAAACGCGGCGCGCGTTCTGTAAAGTGGGCGGAGTCTCGACAGCGCGCCGCGCCTACCCTCTCCTCGGCAGAGAAGGGTGGGGAGGCCGACCGATTAAAAAAAGTAGGAGCCTGCTTAGTGGCCTTTTAACCATTTGTACGGAGTGCTAGGGCTGTAATTTTTTTTCTCAAGAAACTCGCTAGGAGACGCTGCCTGCGCCAACGTTGTCTCTCGCTGGTGAGGGCGCGTTCTCCTTGTTTGCGAGCCGGTAGAGCGCTCCTCTAAGAAACAGGGTTTCCATAGCCAACGCGCGCCTTTCGCTCTCTCTCTCTCTCTCTCACACACAAGAAAGCAGAAGCACGCGCCGAGGGCGAGCGCGTGCCTCCCAGCACGCGGGTTACACCTGACAAGGTTAGAATAAGAGGAGCTTCGCCCCTAAAATGACAAACGGAGAAATCAATCTTACACTGTTGACAAAACGGTGCAACTGGTCGGAGTGCCTTGGCCCGTTGAGCAACCCGAGTTGTTGCCATGGTATTTTGCTAAGACAATAACAATCGCTCGTTGAAAAATTAGGGAAAAATCGGATGAAACGTGGCCACGCTTGCGTACCCTTGCGACAAAACATGCCTTTTAAAAAAACAGGTTGTCTTTCGTAGTGAGCCTATACTTAGCAGGTAGGCTGAATTAAATGTACGGAATATCTTACTCCATTTTGAGGGTTATAAGCCGCTTAGCAAAAGAGAAATTCTCTATCGATTATGGTACTAAGTGTAATTAGCTGAATGGAACGTAAGTTACAATACAAATTTCAACGAACCGTTATCACCAGATCTTCAGGAACCAGTTGAGAACAATGGCTCTATAGATAGCGTCCTTTATTCGTGCGAGCCTCTATTGATAGCGCTGCAGCATTGAAATGCTATAGAATTGACAACCCTCCTTTGAAGCGCTGGACAACCCTATGGACAGCTCTGCTTTGAGTGATTGGCGCTTTACCTTGGAAATGCTACAGAAGGCAATGGCGATACGAATCTGGTGCATGTGTGTTATCATGCAAGGTACTGAAGAAAAGTAACTGTCAAAACAGATGCGTGGACATTACAGCAACATCCGACTTTTTGCAGGCACGCTGGAAGGTAGGCCAATCTGAAGTTGCGAGCTGTAGCTGTGTTCAAGTACAAAAAAATTGGCCCCACCTCCCCGAAGGGAATAGTGAGGAAATGCGAATGAATTTCTTGCGCCGAGAGTACACCATCGCCTTGAGAGGCGCCCAGCCAGCGAACGGTCGAGAGGGGCGCGCGCTTCACTCCATTTATATATACGCGCGAGCGAGCGAACGGGAGAGTGGGGCGCAGGGAGGAGAGAGAGCGAACGGCGAGAGAAGGAGCGGCGAAACACTGCACCTACCCTCTCCTACACTCTCTCCACACACGCGGGAGCTCCGCCGAGCTCCCGCGATGCGAGCGCCCTCACACGCCAGAGCGCGCTCCTCCTCTCCACTCATTCTCCGCTACTCCGGCCGCACCACCTGCTCCGGTTGCTAGGGGCGAGGATAAGCGCGCGCGCCCGCAGCTGTTGCTATGGGAGAGGGAGTGAGAGCGGAGAGATGCGGACACCGACGGACGCCTGACATGGCTCGACTAAGAAATGCTATCGCATTTAATATGTTAGAAACAACCGCGATGCAAAGAATTTCTTCCTGCGTTTTGCGTTCAGCACGAAGCTACGTATTCATTGTTTAGACTAAAACGCGATCTAAGCGTTCCCGGCGCTATGGCAGCCTGCTAAGTTAGAGCAGGACGGCGAACGCTATCATCCGTCTACTAGGATTGTGCGAAGAGGTATCTACAAATGCCGCCGTAACCAGTCCAGAGGTGATGTCCGTTATGTATGTTTCCTATACCTAATCTTAGATGCGAAGCAGCTTATTACGGAGTTCGATCCGGCGGTGGTGGTGTGCGGCGTGACCACCCTTACTGCGGCATGCGCAAACCCTCTCCACACACCTCCTCTCCATCCGAGTTCGACGTGAAGGGCAAGAACGTGTACACGGACATTCTGCGGGCCGGCATCTGGAGACCCTGCGTCCTGGACAAGCGGACTCCCAACGAAAAGTTCGTCAGAGCGTTCTACCCGTGGATAAGGAAGACTTTGGATTCCAACATGGATCTTCAAGTGATTCTCGACAAGTGATACGCCTGTGCGACGTACGCGGTCGACTACGCCAACAAAGCCGACCGCGGCATGTCCAAACTCCAGAAGGCCTAGTCAAACCTGCACCTAGTCAAACCGATGCAAACATGGTGTGCACCCCCTGCACTGCTTCGCATCGCCTCATGGTCACCTTTAGCGGGTGATGGTGTAATTTTTCTTTTTAAATGCGGAGCATTTCTTAGTCGCACGACGTCGCGCTTCGGCGTCGGCGGTGGCGCCGTCTACACCCCCACTGCGCATGCTCGGCTCGTCTCGTGCGGGCCCACCGGGCGTTCAGCAAGCCGAGCATGCGCAGTGGGGGTGCGGACCTCACCCCCGTACTCCTTTCCCTCGAACGCGGGCGGTGTGTATATATATAACAGTTTGTCTAGGTGGCGTTGATATAAGCGGCGGAGCGCGCGTTCGGAATTCAGTCAAGGGCGTCTTTGCGAACCTCTCCCACGTACTCCTCTCCCTCGAACGCGGGCGGTGTGTATACAGGGTGTCCCACGTAACTTGAGCCAAGAATTTGAAAATGAAAGGCACTTCAGAGGAGAACTGAACCAAACGTATACTATTCGTACTGGTCTATAGATACTCAGGTTATTTCTTATTTCCCCCTAAAGTACTTAGTTAATTATTTTTAATTAGCTAACTCCTTAATTATGGGCTGAAAACCCAAAATATGAACACTGACCTGTAGAGCACCTTCATAAACCACCGACTTAATTGTTTCCTGTACGATATGTCTTACGGTGTTAATTTTTCCGCATTCTAAAGAAAGCCCGCGAAATTTGAAAATGAGCCACGTGACGGACCGCGAGCGCACTGCTATAGTGCTGGTCTCAAGCGTGCAACCGGTGAACAAGGTCGCCTACGGCTGCCACGGGGAAGCGACATGATGCTTTGAAGGTGGTCGATGTTTGGGCGTCCATATTTGGTTCAATGTCGGTGCACATTCACGCTGCTGGCCGAGCGCTGCCGAGAAAAGCGTCCAAGACGGATAAATAAAACAAGAAAATAGCTTTATTTTCTTGTTTTCTTGATCTTCTTGATCTTCTGTTTTCTTGATCTTCGTGAATCAGAATCAAACTGCTGTTTGTTTTTTTTCCCTCGCAGTATTGAACGCTTTACCACCGCGGCAGCGCTCGGCCAGCAGTGTGAATTTGCACCGTCATTGAACCAAAGACGGACGCCCAAACATCGACCACCTTCAAAGCATCATGTCGCTTCCCCGTGGCAGCCGCAGGCGATCTTGTTCACCGGTTGCACGCTTGAGACCAGCACTATAGCAGTGCGCTCGCGGTCCGTCACGTGGCTCATTTTCAAATTTCGCGGGCTTTCTTTAGAATGCGGAAACATTAACACCGTAAGACATATCGTACAGGAAACAATTCATTCGGTGGTTTATGAAGGTGCTCTACAGCTCAGTGTTCATATTTTGGGTTTTCAGCCCATAATTAAGGAGTTAGCTAATTAAAAATAGTTAACTAATTACTGTAGGGGGAAATAAAAAATAACCTGAGTATCTATAGACCAGTACGAATAGTATATGTTTGGTTCAGTTCTCCTCTGAAGTGCCTTTCATTTTCAAATTCTTGGCTCAAGTTACGTGGGACACCCTGTATAAGCGGCGGAGCGCGCGTTCGGAATTCAGTCAAGGGCGTCTTTACTTGGCTTTCACTTGACTTGACGCTTTGCTTGACTCGAGTAGATGCGATGGAAGCAACAGTACCTTCAAGCAGTAGTGGGTCACAACCCAGCATCAGCGTCCCACCAATAAAGACACACTTTAACTTTACATTCCTTGCCTTCGCTTCTCCTTCATTCAATAAATAAGAATAATAAAGACGAAATAACAATTAAGCATTCCCAAAACATACCCAATTACGCAACATTCACGCGATACCCCACCACTCTGCGACGCATTTACTCGAGTTCCCCCCGTGGGAAGATGCGGGCGGCTTTTTTTTCTGTCCGAGCTGCGCCAAGGTAAGAAATGTTAACGCTGATGTCTAGCGTAACACAATGCACAGTTTTTAAAAGCGGAACCGTTGAAAGTCGAGGCTGTCCCGTGCTTCTGGTCACGCTGGAGCAAGAAGCGGGCCCCCTCTTCCCCTCGACCCGCTAACCGTTGCCACGCTCAACCTGTAATCTTGTCCTTAATACATTGCTACATAATAGTGATTACGCAAAAGCCAATGTGCGATAAATTGTAGAAAGGTTTATCTGCAAGTGGCCAGTTCAATCACGGAAGCCTCGTCTGCATTTCCATTGGACAAAAAGCTAAGAAAGAAAGAAAGAAAGAAAGAAAGAAAGAAAGAAAAGAAGTAGCATGTATGGTCAGTAGGTAATGACGAAGGGTGGTATGATTAACATGACTGATAGGACACGTCATATATAACTTGACGCTGGTGCCATTTACTTCACGATTCACCGTAAAAGAGTAGCTTTCTTATTCGAATGGGTTTCACAGCATAAAACTAGCATGAATTTTTTAAACATGATATGGCAGATTGATCGAAGATTTGCTTACACGTTTCCTCGCAAAGTGTTTTATCTTCTCACCACTTGCTTTCCTTTACCTACACCGTCGTAAGCCGTCTCACCATGGTGGTCTAGCGCCTGCGGCATTCGGCTGTTCACCCGAAGGTCGCGGCATCGAAATGTCACATGACATGCCATGAATTGCAATATATGTGTTGCTATTAGGGACAGTGTAGAACGATGGCGGTTGTTGCGACCTACTCGTAGTTATACTCACTCGCTAACGGCAGCTTGACTACCTCTATAAACTAGTGTGCTAACACTAGTCCTTCTAACGGTTTCTAATGAGAGCTAGTTTCTGCTTAAACGAGAGCTAATGCCGATTTGTATCATCCATTCATGGTTGCCCTCTGGCAACGGCAACTGAATTGTCGTAATTTCGGCCCGTGTTGCATCATCATCATCATCATCATCATCAGCCTGTTTAGGTCCACTGCAGGACGAAGGCCTCTCCCAACGATTTCCAATCCACCCTATCCTGAGCGAGTTGGTTCCACTTTATGCCTGCAAACTTTTTAATTTCATCGTTCCATCTAATCTTTTGCCTGCCTCTGTTACGTTTTCCCTCTCTTGGTATCCATTCCGTTGCTCTTACTGTCCATCTGTTATCTTTCCTCCTCATGACATGTCCTGCCCAGGTCCACTTCTTTCTTTTAATTGATATAATAATATCGGCTATTCCTGTCTGTTCTCTGATCCATTCCGCTCGTTTTTTATCTCTTAGCGTTACCCCCAACATTTTTCTTTCCATTGCACGTTGCGTGCTCCTTAGTTTTATCTCTAGTTTTTTCGTTATCCTCCACGTTTCTGCGCCGTACGTTAGTATTGGGAGAATGCAGTGATTGAATACTTTTCGTTTTAGTGAGGGCGGTAAGTTTCCAGTCATGATTTCATAATGCCTTCCGAATGCGCTCCAGCCCAACCTTATTCTACGGAGAATTTCTTTTTCATGGTTAGGAGTTCCTGTTATTAACTGTCCCAGGTATACGTATTCGTTTACACATTGTAAGGGTTCATTGTCGATTTTAAATTTCTGTTCCTTAGCTAGGCTATTGAGCATAACTTTGGTCTTCTGCCTATTCATTCTTAATCCAATTTTAATACTTTCCCTGCTTAGGTCATCAAGCATGTTTTGTAGTTCGTCTCCATCATTGCTAAATAGCACAATGTCGTCTGCGAATCTTAAATTGCTGAGATATTCTCCGTCTATTCGAATTCCCTTGTCTTCCCAGTCTAGACGTTTAAAGATTTCCTCTAAACATGCAGTGAATAGCATCGGGGATATCGTATCGCCCTGTCTCACGCCTCTCCCGATCGGGATTTCTCTGCTTTTCTCATGTAGGAGTAGTGTGGCTGTGCAATCTTTGTATATTTTGTTGATGGTTTTCACGTATATATCAGGTACCCCTTGTCTACGTAGAGCTTCTAGAACTGCTTGTATTTCTATCGAGTCAAATGCTTTCTCGTAGTCGATAAACGCCATATAAAGAGGTTTGTTATATTCCGCGTACTTCTCAATTACTAGGTTGATAGCGTGGCTGTGGTCCATTGTCGAGTAACCTTTCCTAAAACCAGCTTGTTCTCTCGGTTGATTAAAGTCGAGTGTTTCTCTTATCCTCGTAGAAATTACTTTTGTAAATAGCTTGTATATTACTGGGAGTAGGCTAATTGGTCTATAATTCTTTAACTCCTTTATGTCACCTTTCTTGTGGATAAGGATTATATTCGCATTTTTCCAACTGCGTGGTATATTACACGTCTTGACACATTTCGTGAAGAGCGATGCAAGTTTTTCAAGTATAATATCTCCTCCGTCTTTAATCAAGTCGGCTGTTATACCATCTTCACCAGCTGCTTTACCGCGGGACATGCCTTTGACAGCTTTTTTGACTTCGTCAGCGGTTATACATAGAATTTCATTGTCCTCCTCAGATTCTATTTCTATTAAGGTTGTATGGTCTGTCTGAGAACTGTACAGTGCAGAGTAGAAATCTTCTGCTACTTTTACTATTTCGTTGAAACTGTTGATAACGTTACCTTGTTTATCCTTTAGCGCATGCATTTTGTTTTGCCCTAAGTGCAGTTTCTTTTTGACCGTTTTAATGCTGGTGCCTTTCTCTACAGCTTTCTCTATTTCTCTCGTGTTAAAGTTTCTTACATCTCTTTGCCTGGCTTTATTGATCAATTTTGATAGTTCTGCGAATTCAATCTTATCTTTTGGCGAAGTTACTTTCATTTGTTGGCGTTTTTTTATTAAGTCCTTGGTAGATTGGGACAGCTTACTTGTTGTTTGCTTAGTTGTTGTACCCCCGACTTCTATCGCTGTTTCAAGGATTGTTTTCGTTATGGTTTTGTTCATTTCCTCTACATCGTCACCGTTTTCGTCTAAGGCCTCGAACTTGTTGCTTAGGGCTACTTTAAATTCTTCGTTCTTGGATCTGATTACCTCTAAATTACATTTTTTTCTAGTAAATAATTTAGTTCTTGTTTTCTTTAGGTTGAGTACAATCTTTGCTCTTACTAACCTGTGATCGCTGCATTTTATCTTCCCCACTACTTCTGTGTCTTGAATTATATCTGGTTGTTCGCACATTATAAAGTCGATTTCATTCTTTGTTTCCCCGTTAGGGCTTTTCCACGTCCACTTCCTATTCTTGTGTTTCTTGAAAAACGTGTTCATTATACGGAGTCGGTTTCTTTCGGCAAATTGTACTAGCATTTCCCCACGGTTATTCCTATGGCCGACGCCGTAGTTGCCAATCGCCTGCTCTCCACTTTGTTTTGTCCCTACTTTTGCGTTGAAATCCCCCATGACTACTGTGTATTGTGTCTGTACTTTCTTTATTGCTAATTCGATATCCTCGTAGAACTGCTCTACTTGTTCGTCGTCGTAGCTCGTTGTTGGCGCATATCCCTGGGTTATCTTAAGTTTATACCGCTTATTTAGTTCTATTACGACGCATGCAACCCTTTCGTTAATGCTGTAGAATTCATCTACGTTGCCCGCTATATCTTTGTGAATTAGGAACCCCACGCCATATTCCCTCTTTTCGGGTAATCCTCTATAGCAGAGTACATGCCCATTGTTTAAGACTATGTAAGCTTCACCGGTTCTCCTAACTTCGCTAAGGCCAATGACGTCCCAACTAACTCCCTCTAGTTCCTCGAGTAGTTCTGCTAGTCTAGCTTCGCTGGAGAGGGATCTTGCATTGAACGTTCCAATGTTTAGTTTCCAGTGGCGGCCTGTCCGGGTCCAGTGATTGTTACCGCCCTCTGCTGCTTCCCTGAGCTGACCGCCGCCGTGGACTGCTTGCATAACGGTGGCTAAAGGATGAATAAAGTTGGCTACTGCTTGCTGTTGATGATTAACTAATGGTTAATGCTGGGTGATGCACAATGGTGTTTGCTAACTAGCGGCTATCATATTGGTTAGTACCCGCCGGTATTGCTGCACGTGCCGCATATGTGACGTAGTTTCAAAAGAGAAATTCTTACATGCTGTCGGAAAATACCGCGGTGTCGGAAATACCGCGTCTACAATTTCATTTACTTGTTCATCAATTTTACATATTGCAGCCTAGTTGGCCCATATCTGGAAGGCATTTGATGTATTATGTATACTATAGAAAATCTTCTACAAGAACAACCAAGGCGTTAAGAAATATGACAATAAGAAAAAAGCGGCAGTCATGAAGAAACATAACGCAGATCAAGACGTCCGCGCAACCATTCTTCTAAGGCAATGATCATTGTTGTAGCTGGCAATAAATTGCACTTGCGGACATGCGCGCAGTGAAGTTGAAATTAATTCAGTTATTTCGTGGTGGAAATAGTTAGAGGTGCAGTTTATGTATATTCCTTGGAAGTTCCAGCAGGAGGAGACATATCTAGTTGTTAATGAGAAGCGTTGAGTGTTGACAACGGTATAAGCAGTGATTTCAGGCTTTCGTGAGTATGTCACTCAATAAAGGGCTATAAAACTAGAGCAGCAAGGTGAGGATGCGGAAGTCCAGTCGTAACGGCTGCAAATGAACCGAATGGCTTTTTAAAAACCAACTTTTGTGCACTTTTGTCCGACACTATAAGGGTTTAGTTGTTGCGATCGAATGGGACAAATGGACAAGTGGACGGGTGAGCGATTTATATGTTAGTAATTCACTTTAGCGTGTAGCGTCTTTCACTGCGTGATTCACATAGTCCAATTTTTTTTCGATCTTTATTGCATGTGTGTCCAATATACTTGGACCACCAGCACATGTTGGGTGTGAAGATGAAGCCTTTGTACTTGTATTCGGACACCAGTTCCACAGAGGAGCCACTAAACGAGCAATTGCACTAATAAATGGAGGCGCGCCTAAAGAAGAAAGCAGTGACTATTTTAACAAAGCTTATATTACACCACGAGGTGATATGGCTCGTTACGATTGCCGAAACTGGTGGCGATGAAGGGGAAGATAACGCTGACGAAGAGAAAGAGGAACAAGGGAAATGGGAAAACGATGACGAGGCAGTGGAGGGAAAAAGACGATGGCGATAAAGAAGAGGATTGAAGAGCATGAAGAGGAAGTGGAAGAGGACGAAGTGAGGACGACGAGCAATAAGTCAAAAATGAGAAATAAAAAGAGGAAGGCGAACACGATGAAGGAGACGAAAACGAATCAGTAAAGGAAAACAATGTAACAGGAAGAAGAGGCGCAGCAGAAATTCCTTTTTATTCATCATGCTGTGGTATTCGCACAATATACCAACTAAAAGTTAAGCATATCAGGTCTTGGCCAATCCCCCGAAGTGGGTATGCGCCATATTTGAAGGCTCATCGGCATCAGCAGCAGGAAGGGAAGTAGACACAGAAAGAAGAACGAAAGAGCACGGAGCAAAGCCTAGCCTATCACCCTCTAGCATTTCATTCTTCCTTACGTTACCGATTCCTTAATCTTTCTTTGTTTTAGATCACTTTTTTTCCTTTTTTTATATTAACCGCCGGCTTCATGGCCAATCCCCCGTAGTGGGCAAGAGCCAAATAACCAGGAGAAAAGAAAGAAAAGGATACACTGTCACTTGGGCCGCGTTATGAGAGCTTTCCTTTAGCCGTTTGTCACGCCATCTGCGAAAAAATTGTGTAAAATAATAAGTGAAATGTGGTCACTCTTCGTATCACAGTCGTGTTTGATTTGCAGTCTAGTAATTACATTTAGTTTGTACAGCGCAGCGTGCGCTCAATGCATTTTCAACCTTACGTGCGTTTTGTCAAGTCGGGGAAAATGTGGTTTCAACGCTCACAGTCATGGTTAACACATTCAAGAGCGACCACAAGCAAGATCTGCGAGACTTCACTGCCATTTGTAGTACAATTGCAATGTAGTAGCGCTAAAGAAGTAAACTAAGGTACACAAAACACACAGGACGAGCGCTGTCTCGCAATTGAAAAGAATTGCAGATGCTAGGGTCATTTCAAGACATAAATGCAACGTAACACATGAAGTGATAGAACATTTCCATATAAAAATAATGGGAGACAGATTCTTCAGTCAGGAATCGCAATCACTAACTCACAGACTTTGCTCAGCACGTGCACGCTAAAGTGGCCTTTAGATTACTGACTAGTTTAATATTTTGCGCTTTACACACGGTTGTTTCGTTTGCTTCGTTCTCCTGCGTGCCTTCTCAAATACATTTTTTTCAGTGGCGAGTCAGCGCTCGTCCCGTGTGTTTTGTGTACCTTGGTCTCCGTATTTTGGGCTGCAGAAATGCACATGTACCTTCTATCCGAACTTTCCATGCTATTGTTGTACAATTATTGCCCTTTCCTTCAACTGTCACTCGCTTCGGCGGGCTGTTTACGTTGTACACGGCATGGGCGTCAGATAACGTACCTCGTCGACGCCGTATCGCCGAACACGAGAAGGCTTTCCGTTCGCCATAACGTGTTTCCGTTGCAGCCCTGCAGTCGTGGCGACAGCCCTGCAATAAGCTTTTACTCAGTCGCTCTCGCCTATATATTCGGCGAGCTACCTATAGCAAGCTTTAGGCTCAATCCGAATGTTCGCCTATTCGTTCCAACATTATAATAAAATCACAGACGCTCCGCACCATTCGCAACGTCCTTGCCTCTGCCACGTTCTAAGAGCAAGAATCCATTTACGGAATCGCAATAATGCGTTCTTATAATGCACGAAAGCAGGCGTCCACTTGCGTAGCGACGGCCTTGACGAGACAGAAATATGCGCGTCACACGTGCCGTGCGCGACGATCGATTAACGCAATTTTTTTTTCACGAATGATAAACGTCGTATGGCATATTATTACGGAACAGGTACGGTGACGATTTCTGGGATTAATGCGTGTCCTAGTTGCCGTGCAGGTGACAACAATGTCGGCTTTCTGTGTTAGTGGTTATTGACAGCGGTTAGGCAAAGAGATGGAGTTACAAGCTGAACTCCTCAAGTAGCAATGTATCCGGACATGTAAGGTACACTGCGGACAAACTAAAAATTCCTATAACCCATTTTGTACGTACCTTCTAGATAGCGACGATTTTCTGCACTCCTTGCATTTCTAAACCATTACGATTGTAGAGGACGGAAGGCAGTGTACTTGAGCTGCAGGCACCCGGTTGAAACACGTGCAGTACTCCCTTATCCCAGTTATGTGGTAGGCCCGACGGAAACACCAACAATTTTACAGTCATATCTCTTCGAAAGTTTATTGGAAACTTCTGCAATTTATGCTGGGAGAATGTTCCATCCTACAAAATTGCCTTCTTTGTTTTAGGGGCGAAGGTCCTTAAGGTTTGGGTCTGTCCGTCCGTTGTTCCTAGTAGCGCGTTACCTACTAGGAACGCGCTAACAGGAGGGCACGTGCGGGAGGCGCGCCCTCGGCGCGTGCCTCCCGGCGCGAGAGCTCTCTCACTCTTCCATCTGCTGTCTTGTGAGAGAGAGAGAGAGAGAGAGAGAGACAGAGAGAGCGAAAGGCGCGCGTTGACTATGGAAACACTCTTTCTTAGATGAACGCTCTACCAGCTCGCAAAGAAGGAGAGCGCGCCCTCACCCGCCAGAGCAAGCTTGACGCAGGCAGCGTCTTCTACCGAGTTTCATGATTGAAGAATACCGACTGCTTGCACTGGAGAACCGTTCACCGGCCACCCATATAAATAAATAAATAAATAAATAAATAAATAAATAAATATACATATATATATATATATATATATATATATATATATATATATATATATATATATATATATATATGCACTTGATCTTGACTTGCACTGAAGTGGCGGTGGGAGATTTCACTTGTGCGTAGTTGAACCATAAGGATTCGAAGCGTGCGCGTTAACTAAATTAATCCGGAACTCGGCACGATCTACGATGACCCTCCGGAGCTTCGCCTACTCATCATCATTTACTCCGTGGATATGCTGTGAATATTTTCTTGATTGTGCTGGTTGCCACTTTAGAGTAGCTGTGAAGATGATGCTGAAAAGAATGTCATTGACAAGGCGATATTAGACAACATACCCCACGTATGCATTTTCTTTCCTGCACCACTACGATTGTCTAATAATTTAGTACCCTGTTTTCGTCAAGGTGTGTATATGTTCGTGTTAACTTTTCTTTCTGCTCCAAGGTACGTAAACTGACACGATTCGATGGCTGGAAGCCCCTGTACGTTAAGTACCTAAAACAATACAGAGCAGAGAAAAAGATGAGGCAAACAAGATGGGGATGGCACGGCAGAAACAAAAACGCTATGGCCAGTCTTCATTTCGTTTACTGCCCAAGGGTATACATTTTGCGCAGGGACGTGGACAGCCGCGACCGAGAGTAATAATTCGATGTCCACTCGCAACTTCAAGCCATATACATACACCCCGGGGCACAGCCCGAGTGAGAGGGTACATGAAACATTCTACATCACAGAGTGTGGAATGTTCTATAGTGAATCCTCGTTACTTTGGCAGCAGTTTTATGGCAATAAAAAGCGATGTGCCTGGCGACTTTAGTAGTACGTTTATATTGCACGTCGTGTTTTTTCTTGGTACGCTTTCCTGCTTCGCTTCGTTCCCACCAGTTCATTTTGAACTGCATAAGGGTAACCTGAGGGTGTGCTATAGACAAGCCGCTGTTTTCTTTTTGTGTAGTACGCCCTACATACACAAGTACGGCTCATACCCATTGCCCACGTTGCCGTTTACCTTTGAACATGCAGAAGGACTTGTGACAGACGGAACTACTTTCGTCAAGAGTGAGTAGTGGGCTCATTGATGTATGATAATTTACTTTTTCTTTCGATTTCAGTCTCAGTTTCCACTTTCCTGCAAGAAGGGACAAGTACTCGTACACACGTTTGCCTAAGGACCTCACATACATACATACATACATACATACATACATACATACATACATACATACATACATACATACATACATACATACATACATACATACATACATACATACAACCAGGTATAACCTATGGCGAAATTTAGTTCTAAATCTTCACCTCCTACAGCAATAAAACAAAACTAGACAAAACTAGAAGCACTGTAGGATGCTTTCATTTAGTCTGAGGCAAATATTTTTCCTCCCAAGGAACAGCAATACTCAACTTACATTAAAAAGACGGCGTACATGAAGCATCTGCTTACATGCCTGTAGTCGGCCGGGCTGTCACCAGCTACTAACACTTGAGAATTGCGTTGTACACTATATTCAATGTAGTATTTGGTGTATGAAAGCTGTGAGGGCTTAGAATACAAGGAAGTCAAAATGTACATCACTATTGCACGAATAGGGGCCGCCTGGAACGTTCTCGTAAATGTAAATTGGCTCAGTGCTTTAACGCTGTTTCAGGATTCAATGGTATCGGTGGGGTCATGCGTTATAAATACACATATCTGAATAAGAAGCTTTCGTAGTCATGTAGATATAGGCAGATTTCCTTTCCTCTTACACACTTTGCAAATGCAGCCCAATCAGAACGTTCAGCGCAGGTGCACACTACAGCGCTGCTCTACGTGAATTTGTTAGGCCATGGAGTTGTGTCTGAGGCAGCTGCGTATTGTGCATGCTAGCCGAAAAGCTTCAAGTGACGGCCTCTATGAATACGGTCAAAACAAACAGACGGTCCCGCCAGCTAATTCTGAAGTAGCCCTTCTTTCGACAAAATCACATCATCCGGTCGCATCGGCAGTATACTTCAATCAAGGACAGCCCACCTCATCCTGGTACAGTGTACACAACTAATTAGGCAAATGAATCCAGAAGCCCGTTGTATGGCGTAGGCGTATAATGTGTGTAGCGTGTAAGCGCTAAAGAAACGTGGCCTAATTCCACCATAAGGAATTAATTAGCTTCACCGGATGTTTTCTCCCCGCGAGCTACTTTACCGAGGTGCACCATTTTTTTTTCATACTGTACGCGCTCCTACGTGAATGAAAAAATGTCTTTTTTTTTGTTTACGGTATACCTTGCTTGTTATTGCTTCTTGCACAAATTTTCTCGCTCCCTTCTGTGTAAATTTCCTGAAAAGAATTTATCGTACAGGTCTATAAACTATAAAAGGAGCCCTCCACCCTTACCTATAGCCACGACAGATTGTTGACTGATTGATTTGTGTGGTTTAACTTCCCAAAACCAGCTCTGATTATAAGAGACACCGTAGTGGAAGTATCCAGAACCTTTGACCCCATGGGGTTCTTAAACGTGCACTGGCACCGCACTGCACATGGTCCTCAACATTTCGCCTCCGTCTAAATACAGCCGCGGAGGCCGGGATTCGATCCTGCGACCTTCGGATCAGCAGCCGAGTGCCATGACCACTAGACCGCCAGGGTGGGGCGATAGGCTGTTGGCTATGAATTGCTTGAAGCAGCGGTGCACTCTTTTACCAACTGTTCTGGCGAGCCGGGCACTGTTGATGCGGCCCATGTTGGGCGCGACGCCAAGTGTGCGTTCTTCAATCTCAACAGCCAAATTTCGCAGACAGCAGTGACAAATCTTTGCGTCATTGTGTACCATGGGTTGAACCAACACTCTTCGTGTTGTCGTGTTCTCTCCATTCCTCCTTTCGATTCCACTCGGGGCATTTGCACCTTGCTATGGGGGACCTGTCGCAGCTGTCCCAGAGTACACAACACAATAATTTCTAGTTAAATCTTCTGCAACAATGATATTACATACTTGTGGTTAAATTTCGGTATCGGTAGCTGTGGTATCGATTTGTGTCGCCGATTTGAGGTCGAAATATTTAAAGTTCAGGAACATTTTAGTAGACACTTAGATGTCACTTCTAAACCAAACGGAATACCTAAGTCAGAACCGACGAAAAATTAGTTGCCAGTGCGCGCAGCATTTATGTTAATAGAAAGAAAATACTTGCGCTTTGGAAGGTAACGAACTAGCACTGCTCTCTCTGAGGTGAATGGCAGGCACGTCGCGGTTCTGCGAGTAGAGTTTACATTTTGTTTTTCTTATGTTGTAAACGACTACGGGCAGTTTCTTTTCTTTTTTTCGCCTGCATCTACCGTCAGTATGGGTTAAGTTTAGCTGACTTACTTGGGCAGCTCTAACGGAGGCTTTCTAGAACATTAATTTATATGGTTGGTGGTGCTGGTGAGTAATTTCATGTCCAGCGCTGCAAGGCAAGCACTGCTCGAACTTGGAACAGCAAGATGCAGATAGAATAAAAGTAAGCGAGGAGGTCATGAAGAAAACGTGGACCCAGAGGTGGTCTTGTGTATGTATTCTGCTGTAAGGTAGTGTAACTCGTGACTGCCCGATGCGTAACACAAACGTGCTGACGAAAGCATGGTAAGTATACGATACGGTGGCGTTACAGAATTGTCTATAAAAGGTTATGCAACGCATTTAACAGCAAGACACGCAATTTGATGCCTGTTTGCAGTAAAAATCAACGAGAAGAAACGTTCATATTCTACTATTTTCATTGACACCAGACCTGAAGCTCAATGGCAGACATTGGTCATTATTCACCATTTCCTAATAAAAATAACATGCATACGCACGGTAAAGGAGGAGTATACATCGACAAGCAGTGATTACTAACAAGCTGTCCACCGCCTAGGTTGATTCTTTGAGCTCAACGTTGGACCATAACAGAATACTAGTTGGCTGCAATTAACAAAATTATTTCGAGTTCCTTTTCGTAATATTTCAAAGATATCGGTACGTTCTACGTTTAAAAAATAAAGCACATCGACAAAAAACATGCAATGGGAACATGGCAGCTCCAGGAGCAAGCTTAAACGTTAAAGTTCGCCGACGTATTGAAGTGCCCATCACAAGGGCATGGGCGTTGTAGGTGCATGAATCGTTTGAAGATTTCTTCGCCATTATTCTTGTAAGAAATTATCAATCACCGAAACGAAGGTGTGATGTGTGCCTATTCAGCGCAGTAACGTTTAAAGTGCAAACATAACGCGACATTGAAGGATTGTAGTTTAGAAGCACTGTTTCCACAAAGAGAACTGTGCACGGCTCAGTCAAAATACGGACACTTTTGCTGTGGGTTCATGGGCAAGCCACTGGAACACCGGAAGGCCTGGGCGAAAGCCGGCATATTGCTCACAGCCTTGTTGCAGTCTCCACTCAGAGCCTTCAGTGAGTGTGCTCGCGCGCAGATGCTGAAACAGGCAGTAATAAAGAAGACCTGCGGAAGAACAGAATTAAATAAAATGGGGTGAAAAGCCTGCACCTGCCCCCAACGGCTCTACATACATTAAGAGCAAAAAAATTGGTAGGAGCTTTGTGTCCACAGGAATGCATGAAAGTAATTTATTTTTATAATTCACGCGTTGAACAAACTTGCGGCTGCCAAACCTCATATTGGCGATTTAAATCACTCGCGGCAAATCTTACTCTCACAGAAAACGGGCCTAATTAGGGAAACTAAAATGAGCCTGAACGCTTACTGATGGAATGTACTACCCATTATAGAAGCCCAAGTATACTGAACTTCATAAGACCTTAGCGGCTGCATTTCGATGGAGGCGAAATGTTGAGGCCCGTGTGCTGTGCGATGTCAGTGCACGTTAAAGAACCCCAGGTGGTCGAAATTCCCGGAGACCTCCACTACGGCGTCTCCCATAATCAGAGCTGGTTTTGGGACGTTAAACCCCACAAATCAATCAATCAATCTTAAGACCTTAAACCTGGAATATTGAACAGATCATCGAGGCAGCGGTCATCGGCGGCGATGGTGGCGGCGAAATTTTTTCGCCTTTATCTTTAAGCAAGGCTGAAGAGTCATAAAATTAAGTTTTACACTGAGGATGTAGTTTTACACTGCATAAGATTCCGAGGTTCTACATCTTTTGATGGCATTGCCATGATTCACACGTTCCAAGCAGATGAACAGCGGTACTTTAAACGTTTAAACGGTAGAAAAAATTACACCATCTCCCGCTAAAGGGGACCATGAGGCGATGCGAAGCAGCACGGGGGGTTCACACTGCGTTTGCATCGGTTTGACGCTAGCAGACGCTGCCTGCGTCAGCGTTGGCTCTCGCGGGCGAGGGTGCGTTCTCGTCCCTTGCGAGCTGGTAAAGCGTTCATCGAAAAAAGAGCCTTTCCATAGGCAACGCGCGCCGTTCGGAGAGGAGAGGAGGAAAGCGGAGAGGAGGGGAGGAGGATGCGCATGCGCAGTGCGGGTGTGGACGCCGCACGGCGGATGGATGGAGGTAGGGAGGGAGTGACATAGCCTCGACCATAAGCTGCTTCGCATCTAAAAAAACGTACCGAGTGATAAGTTAGAAGATGAGGTGTAAGACAGCTGATTGAGCGTGACCACCGCAATCAGCGAACTGTACGGTCTTCTTCACGGTCTAGGTGATATGCTACAATTCAAAGCAATCACCGAGCGATCCAAGATATTCATAATTTTACCCTCTATCCTACACTTTTATAGATACTACCAGGAGTACTTTATTTTTCTTTGTTTAATGCATATTGGATCGAGTGATTACCAAAGTATGTACAACGTGCCGGATGAACCTGTTCAGAACTTCGTGCTGTACATATTGGCGAACAATAAAACGACCTCACGGACACCTTCTTATATGAACTCGAGAAAAAAATGCTCTTATGACCCTACAGAATCTGTGAGAAGAAAAAATTCACAGCATAGCCACGGAGTGAATGATGATGAGTGTGCGAAGCTCCGGAGGTTCATCGTAGATCGTGCCGAGTTCCGGATTAGTTTAGATAATGCGCACGCTACGAATCCTTATGGTTCAACTACGCACAAGTGAAATCTCCCACCGGCACTTCATTGCAAGTCAAGATCCAGTGGCTATATATATATATATATATATATATATATATATATATATATATATATATATATATATATATATATATATATATATGGGTGGCCGGTGAACGGTTCTCCAGCGCGAGCAGTCGGTATTTTTCAATGAAGAAACTCGCTAGAAGACGCTGACTGCGCCAACGTTGTCTCTCGCGGGTGAGGGCGCGTTCTCCTTCTTTGCGAGCTTGTAGAGAGTTCATCGAATAAAGAGCGTTTCCATAGTCAACGCGCGCCTTTAGCTCTCTCTCTCTCTCTCACACAAGACAGCAGATGGAAGAGTGAGAGAGCTCACGAGCCGGGAGGCACGCGCCGAGGGCGCGCCTTCCACACGCGCTCTCCTAGTAGTATGCCAGAGGCCCGTGTACTGTGCGCTGTCAGTGCACGTTAAAGAACCCCAGGTGGTCTAAATTTCCGGAGCCCTCCACTACGGCCTTTCTCTCCTCTATCTCTTTCACTCCCTTTCCCCCACCCCTACGGACGCTTAGTCGTGCTCCCTACATGGGCTGCAGAAATTAGCGTCCTTTCCTAACCGAACCACAATCATCATCATCATCTCCTAGGAGCGCGTTCCTAGTAGGTAACGCGCTACTACAACGGACGGACAGACCCAAACCTTAAGGAGCTTCGCCCCTAAAAAAGTCACAGTTTCGACGCAAGGGCGAAGCAATGAATGCGATAGCAAGAAACTGTAATTCTATACGAAGTGAGGCTCGCAGCTTCAGGAGCAAGATTAATTGTAGCAAACACGCACTTGCTAAGTGAGCGTCTCCCGTGGGCAACGCGTGCTGGTACGAAGGGTTTTATACGTTGTGTGTCAGAAAGCTACACGTACAAAGCTAGGGGAGGCCGCTAAATGAACAAACAGAACATGAGCGCGAACTATCAAGTGAAGCACGCACGAAACGAACGCACAGATATACACCGAACGTGCGCGAATCAGCTGTCACAAGGGAAACTCTCCATTTGAACAGCGCTCCTGTTGCAAAGGCGGCTGCCCATTGCGCTCCTCGCGCCATCTCGCTGGTAATGAAGAAACGCTACAAGCGCCGGCCGTCTCTGAATCCTGCCAGCGGTAAAGGGTGTGTATATAAGGCTCGCCGTTAGCTCCCTGATGGATCTGCTCTTTGTGGCGTAGTGGTTAGCGCCACGCGCTGCGGAGTGAGAGGTTCCTGGTTTGGTTCCGCGCGTCGGAAGCATCTATCCGAATTATTTTACTTTGGGAATTTCATATGTATATACACCCTTATACATATACGGTGTATGACGGCGGCGACGGGGATGGCAAAAACCAGCCTAGACTGTCCATATAATTGCTATCGCAATAAAATTTTTTGCAACGTAGCAATACCCAATGTTCGTTTTATAGTCCAAACCAACTCAAATGCAGCACAATATGAGGCAAAAGGCGTCGGCACGAGATCGAGGACCGCATTTTAAAAAAGACATAAAGTTAAACAGAAAGAAAGGAATCTCACCTGCTCTTCGGTCCAAACTTCTGACAGCCGCAGTTTCGTATTCAATTCATGGCGATGCCGCTGAAAGGCGTCGTGCGCTAGTTGCAAGGCAGGTACCTCCGGAAAAATGTATTTTCCTGATGATGCGCAGTGGGATTTGTGTGACGCCTGTTCGCGCCACTGTGACGTCACCAAGGAGTTGTTGATCCGACCTGAAGGGTCCACCTACCAAAGACAACGGTTGTGGTAAAAGAAAATGTTATCAAAGCGCTTTTAATTTTACTTGATGGAACCGCAACGGAATGCACTTTTTGTTGATGCATAATGCACAGCAATTCAGGTACCCGCTACGTGGACCGAAGACTTATTGTTGTCATCATTTTCCTTCAGCAAATATCGACAGTCGACGATTTCACTAAACAACTGTGGTTCCCGTTATCGTCATTCAGAAGTCGCTCATGCCTAACGGAATGCATCAGTCTTACCAAAGCGCTTTGTCAGTAAAGTCCGTGACAAAACCATGCAGGTAGGCATGACAGTTACGTGTAATTTTCTTCATAAACTCTTGTTATGCACTTCACTCCTAAGCTCTATCGTTATTATGTATAAAAGGAAAGTGCCAACGAGATACCCAGTAAATGAAAAATGTTAAGTAAGTACGTTCAAGCATAACCAAGGGAAGGTAGGAAGCTTGGCTGACTCTGACGCAAAGATGGACTTTTGTGGCTGACGTGGTGCTTTATGTGAAAATTATTCCACAGGTAACGCACGCCGCGGCACCCACAGGAAGTAACACGAGTAACACCCGAAACGCCAACAACTTCAAAGCAGTGGGGAGTATGTATGCGCCAATGTTATCACGTCATAGGGGCTAACTCGTTCCAGGTGCACTCGATTTCCCCAGTGAACAACGACACAATGCCATTTGGAGCGAAATCTTACAATGGTTCGAAAATTGGACTGGTTCACTCGGCCTCGTGCGATTGGTCAGAATCGACGTTTTGCTGATGCAAGCGCGACTCTGTCCATTCACGTGAGGCAAACGGACCGGTTCACTTTTGGAACCGTTATAAGATATCGTCCCTGTTCGCTTCACAGTGCACCGCATCACTGTCCTTCGCGCTAATAGGGAATTTTAGTTTGTACGGAAACCCGCAACACGCAAAGCACTTTCAGTTGAGCGTTATACCGGGTGCAAACAGCGCATGCGCAAACATGACCGGCCACCCGCAGCATATGCCTCCCGCTTCGAATCTTTCGAGTGGTCGTCGCGTGCTCTGCAGTCCTCCATTGACTAACTGACATTTGTATTTGCTTCAGTTTTGTATCGTGAAGCTTCAACAGTAAAGCGTCTGTGACAAATCGACACCGTTTCTGAGCGCGGCACTCAAATTATCGAAGCTGTAGGCTTAGTGAGTGGCCGCGGGAATTCCGAAGGACATGGATCACGCGGTCTTGCTTGTTCGCTTTATCACGCATAGCTGGTGCCACTTTACCATAAAAAACAATGCTACACGCTATCCGGTATCCGGTACGCCTTAGCGTATACGTTTTACCGAACACGCTAAAACTCCCTATTGCGGACGTGTACGTAAATAAAGCTGTCATTTCCTCGTACAGTCAATCAATAGTTCAGAAGTCTACCTGAAGTCCAACTCCGTCGAAGGCTTTAACGAGTTCCCTCGCGAAGCCAAAGCCAATGCTCCCATAGTCCACAGCTGGAGTTCCGTGGGCGTAGAAGAACGGCCTTGCCAACGCTGCCACGGCGATAGATGCGGTGTGGCGCACGTAGTCGTAGTCGAACAACGGCAGAACGAAGTTTGGGCGCAAGTCCAGAGCTTCGAGGTAACGGGGTTGCTCGGCCAGCTGCCTGAGTCGTTCGTGCCCATGTACCCAGTACTCGGCGAACGAGTCCTTATGCGGCGCGAAGGTGGCGTACATTTCGTTGAGGCCGCGCCATTTGAGCAAGAAGTCCGGGGGCCAGAGGGACACTTGGGTCTTGTTCAGTTTGTCGACGATGGCGCTTCGCGATGTGTCGTTTGCCCACGGTATCTTGTTGATGCGGTCGATGGCCGCCCCGATAACTGTAAGTGAGGGTACGACCGACTTGCTTTCGCACCTGTAAAATATGCGGAAAGTGAGCCGTGCCTAAAGGCGACGTGCTGATATTTGCGCAAACGGAGCTGGGACTTTAACTTTAGTGAATCTTCCAAGTAGCGCTTAAAAGCAGTGATGTATCATGCAGGGATTGTTCCCTTTTTCAGGGAGTTTTCGGCTGTACATTTAGCGGGGGTCGGGAAAAAGTACTCTTTCCTAGACGCATCGAATTGGATTTATTTATTTATTTATTTATTTATTTATTTATTTATTTATTTATTTATTTATTTATTTATTTATTTATTTATTGGTCGATTTGTGGGGTTTAACGTCCCAAAACCAGCTCTCATTATGAGACACGCCGTAGAGGAGGTCTCCGGAAATTTTGACCACCTGAGGTTCTCTAACGTGCGCTGACATCGCACAGCACACGGGCATCAACATTTCGCCTCCATCGAAATGCAGCCGCCGCTGCCGGGATCATCGAATTATGCACATTTAGAGCCATTGTTCCACGTTCTGTCAGCGAACCATGACCAGCAAGAGATTCACAACGCATCCCTATCGAGGCATGATCTTCGATGTTGCCGTATCCAAAGTTCGACCTTCAATTACTTTCAAATTGCTTCGCCTGCATTTAACGCGCAGAGCAACGGCCTACAGTACCAAGGGTCAAGAAACTATGCCAGCACATCATGACTTTGACAAGTTTCCCTTCTCTACTTCTAGTGACGCACTCGAGCTTCAGCGTTGACAAGCGAGCTGCGAGAGTCACTGCAGGAACGCGGCTCCGGCCTGGGCGCCCTCCGCCAACAGGCCAGAGGATCAGCCTATGGTAGTTCTTCAGTTATCTATGCTGTCCGTTCCCGCACAGTGAGGTAATTTGCTGATAGAAGCGAGGGCGCTTCCCAGCTGTGTCTTATAGCCTTGAAACCGCACCGTCAATGCCCTGCTGTGTTCAATGCAACTATTTTTGGCTGACATGCGAGGCTCCATGTTCAATAAGTGTTGGGAGGCGGGGCTGATTATTACCTATAAAAAAGCATATTTTCCATCTTGCGTTGTTTTGGGTTACTGGTTTATTAGAGGATCATTTCGACAAGTTTGGTGGTTACCTGAACAGAAGAAAACAACAAAAGAAATTTTTTTTTCACGAGCAAATTTTCACCGACGCGAGTGTCTAGGAATGCTTTTTTTCCAGACACCCTCGCACCACGGACAAGGCAGTGGTCGCGAACTGGAAGCCCGTATTAGAACGCTAGCTTTCTTGCGTGTTTTAGCTACAAAATTTCTTTCCTTTGAGCCATCTTTTCCTTGAGCTTGAAAGGTGGCAAAAATAGAAAAATATATTCGAAGCACCAGGTCGCCCAAGAGCACCTTGTAGACGAAGAGGACCTCACCTACACGGTTTGGCGCTTTGAATATATCTTTGTCGCTGTAAAGCGAAATAGCATTGTGTGAAACCTTTAGGCTCGTTTTTCTGGACCTGCACTTTTGAAGATAACAACGTCAAGCAAACGATGATTTCCAATCTCCTTTCTTCAAAAGCTATCTAAACTTGTGGCTTATCAGCTTAAAATTCTGTCAGAAGAAGATGAGGGAGTCTCTGGATCTCTAAAAGTTTTGGAAACAAATTATTATGATATATTCCATGTAGTATTATTACAAGAGAAATGAATTTCATTGATGACAACTTTACAAAAAATTGACAAAGAATGCTCGCGAGGCCTTATCCTGCACTATATACCATTTAAAATCTGCCTAATCAAAAACATCGCGTATGCCTTCATTATTTTGGAACTTGTACATTTCCTAATCTGCATACATATAAGACATTTCAACAACTGCAAGTTATTTTCAAGTTGTCGCTAGGGCACTGAAATATAGAGCATACTGTAATAGAGAAAAAAATAAACCACCCCTGAAATTTTTATCGAAATTGGCACAGCACTTCAAAAGCCGATCCTTCATACCCGCATGCACCCTTGGGACAGCACAACTTCCCAACCAATAAAAAAACTGGCGCTGACCTGTGGCGTGAGGCGTGTTGCCACATAGAGGGCCGTCCCGAGCATGCCGAAAGATGCTTCGACTTCAGTAGCGCAGAAGACAGGCCTGTTCTTGGCGCCCCTGTTCTGGTCACCAAACTTGTTCTTCAGCATATTAACGTCGCCCAGTGGCGCGAACACCTGCAGGTTGATTCAGTCAGTTGTGGTTTATGCGTGCGAGGTGTAAAATGTCAAGAGTTCCGATAGATAGTTTACGATAATAAAAAAAAATGAGCGCCATCCGGCCCTACGAACGTGAATGTCCAGCGAAGCTGTATCAAACACCGCACGTGGTGATTATGCGGTTTGTAATTTACACGAGGGCATCGAATGACTTCAAAGGGTCCTTTCGAAAGCGGCTGCAACCTAATCTTTACGGGAAAGGCGTGGGAGGATGTTTCCAATGGCGCCTTATGATGCTTGTTCCGTGGTTTTCTTTCTTTGCGGTGTTGAGCTCTGTCTTTGCCGACAGAGAAGTGGCACAAGGTTTCTTAGTAAAATCTTCATGGTGTAGTTACATAAGCGCTGAATAAGTTTGTATTTTGTCAATCTGTAATTCTAGTTTCCACAACTAACACATAAGCTTTTGCCGCAAACCCCTCGCTTGCACAAAATTATTTTTCGTGACGACTGAGTTCTATGTTGCATGCCTGATTGCAAAGAAAGATATGCAGTTTACCTTCAGTTGTTAACCTGGGGTTTTTTGTTTACGACATGAAATTTTCCGTTTTGATGAATTTTCCTTTTCCTGTTTGATGCTCCAGTAGATGGCCATCCTGCAACTTCTGTTTGAACCAATCTTACCGGCGGTCATACCAACATTCATATTTCAGGAAGCGAGATAATAGCGAGATATAGATATAGGGAGATATAGATATAGCGAGAAATTCCAAGTCGCATTGTTCTTCGCATGATCAACGGCGCCGTATACGCATTCGATTTAATTGATAGGCACACTGCACGATCACGCATTTTCAGAAGTTCTTCCTGATTTTTTTGTTTTTTTTTTGCAATTTCTGCTATACATCGGCGAACCACACGATTAAAATATTTTGTTCGATGAGCGAAGCTAACCATGTGCGTGGTTTAGCAGTTCCTATTTTCTGCCATATGCAATACTGGCTGAAATGGTAGACTATGACACACATTTTCACCGTTGGGAAGACCTTAGACCAGTAACTATCACACGATGCCATGCATCAGTGAAATAAGTTTTAACCTCACTGGAGGAACAATATCACTACTCATGTGAATAAATTTTCATCAGCAGAATCATGGAAATATTTCTCAAGGGGGGTTGCAAATTTACCTCAATACTGGTTATTTTTTTCTACTAAGAGGTCGTTTTGTTTATACAGAATGTCTTTGCCTTGTTACCATCATCGGTATTCGGGCAGCAGTGACACAGTACCTGAACAAAGAACCAAGCGATGTGACGAAGTATTTCGGCTCGTGTGTACTTGACGAATAGTGCGTTGACGGTCTCGAGGAGAGCCGTGTCCTCGAGCACGACATGGTCGCCATCTTCGAACTCGGGCCATGTCGCCACGTACTCGCATAACTCCGAGACCCACACTGCAGTCGTTATATTCGGCGTGTACCGTGCGATCTCGGACAGCGGGAATTCAGCTGGAGACTGCATCAGGTGTACGGTCTATTAAGTATCCTTTTATCAAACACATTTGTTGTCCTACAACTTGCTACAACGTATATGGAATCTTTACTGTCCGAAAGCCAATAGCTCTCAGATGTGGTTTGCCAAAGAGATGTGCAAAAATTGGTGAGCATATATGCGCAATGTAAATGACATCTGCAGTTATTAAAATATACCGGCCGCAATCATTGCTTGCGACTCTGACGAGGAAGAGGATGTCTCACTTTTTTGTTTTGTGTTGTGCAACACATTAACCACTATTGTTTTATGTGAATGCTTAGTGGCAATATATATATATATATATATATATATATATATATATATATATATATATATATATATATATATATAGGCAACGCGGGATATGCATATTTTGTACTTTGGCATACTGTTATTATATTGATTTGTAATGAAAAAGGAAACCGGTTAATGAAGAGAAAATTTTTTCGTTCATTTAGTATCTCTCCAAGCATGCTTACTGCGACGGTTACTGTGCTGCGTGCAGGCAAAATAGTGATTCCTTGTGTGTCCTCACAAGAATAGTCGCTTCTTTTAGGTCCTCATAAGTGCTTAAAGATGCGTTACCACAGTGGTAGCATGCCAATGGTAGTGTCAGCAAATATTTTTCACAAAAAGGTCAACCATTTGATTATGTATCAAAGGCTGGCAGACTGGAAAATATTATTCTTGTTACTTCCATCGTAAACGCTTAAACTGCTGGACCAAGTGTTTTGCATATAAAACACTCCGCCAAAGGTAGATGCGAGTGCGTTAGCAGTTGCTTCTTCACTGTCAGGCATTCGAGGGTAGCTATTTATTGCTAAACGCGACACATTGTACTCGCATTAGCTCCAAGGTGCAATCAGGAGAATAAAGGTATTAAACGCGTAGTAAGAGCTTTTTGTTTTCGCATTCGGGACTGCGACGTCTTTTGCAATATCGTAAATTTCGGCAACTACTGAGTTTCAAGAATTTACACCGTTGATTTACACACATGGCCAGTTGTATCACCTTGACATTCCGCGTCTGAAGCTCGAGAAACTTGTCCAACACGTCTGAATGAATCGACTCCACCCTGGCAACCTCCTCCCTCGTCGGCCTGCGGTCACCGTCCTCAGCGAACGCGTGGAAGTAATGAACGAGGTAGTTGTAGTACACCTGCTCAGCGACCAGACTCTGGTGGTAATTAGCCCAGAACATTATGAAGTTTCCCAAGCGAAGGAGCAGCGTGTTCCTTTGGCCATCGCGGCCTTGTAAAACCTGCAGTGTTAGGAAGAAAAGCACCACGGTGTGGTTTTTAACGCTTGCGCTTATGACAACCGTGGCACTAATGGCATACCCCTGATATCTAGAAATTTATGCAACATAGTTGATGTTTTTACCAAACGTACGCAAACCTAGCTCTAGCCGTACTCAACACTACGTGATACAACGCATGGGACTTAAAATGATATGAAAAGACTAAACACGGGCAGGTTTATAATGGGTACACAACCTGTTCACTTCACTATCCTGACTGGCGCATATTATGACTATAAATTATGTGAAAGCAGAATCTTACAAGCAGTATAGCTATATTTCAGGCCGTAACCATTTCCTGTATGTAGGCTATATTTTAATGCATTAACGCTACATTTTCACGCATTAATGTGGTGCAATAATGTGCTGTTTTCGGAGCAGAGTAAAACATGCCAGCAGTCTTGAGGCTCACGACTAGTTCCGGTATCAAGCTTCAACTTGATATTCTCTTACAAAGGAAACAATATTAGATGCGAAGCAGCTCTTTGACTAGCCTGTGTAACGCTGTCCCTCCGTGCGTCCGTACGAACGCGCCGCAACGCGCTCCCCTCGCCGCAGATGTTGAAGCGGTGCCAAGTAGGTCACGCCCCAGCTGCGCGTTGACGTCATGCTCCCCTCGCAGTGCGCGCTGACGTCGCTCTCTCCCTCGCCTGCCGCGCGCTCGCCGCAGCGCCCGCAGCTGCCGCCTCGTCCGTTCGCCCGCAACACCTGCCGCTACCGCCGCTCGCTCCGCTACCGCGACCGCCGCTCGCTACACCACCGACTCGTCGGTTCACGCGCAAAATTAACACCATCTTCCCAAGGGGAACCTTGATGGGACGCGAAGCACCCGCGTTAGCGCCGTTCAACCCGTGACGCCACCCGTGCGCAACGCTGCTGCTTCGCATCCCATCAGGGTTCCCTTTGGGAAGATGGTGTTAATTTTTCAGAGGCGAAGCTCCTCTTAGTCTAACCTTGTCACGCGTCAGGCGTCAGTCGTCAGGCGTCAGGCGTAAGCCGCGTGCCTCCCGGCACGCGCTCGCCCTCGGCGTTCGCCTCGGCGCGTGCCTCTCTCTCTCTCCCGGCGCTGCCTCCCGGCGCGTGCCTCTGCTGTCTTGTGTGTGAGAGAGAGAGAGCGAAAGGCGCGAGTTGGCTATGGAAACGCTCTTTCTTAGAGGAACGCTGTACCAGCTCGCAAAGAAGGAGAACGCGCCTTCACCCGCGAGAGACAACGTTGGCGCAGGCAGCGTCCCCTAGCGAGTTTCTTGATTGAGAAATACCGACTGCTCGCGTTGGAGAGGCGTTCACCGGCAACCCATATATATGTATATATATAAGCACTGGATCTTGCAATGAAATTCCGGTGGGAGATTTCACTTGTGCATAGTTGAACCATGAGGATTCGTAGCGTGCGCGTTAACTAAATTAATCCAGAACTCGGCACGATCTACGATGAACCTCCCGAGCTTCGCCCACTCACCATCATTCACTCCGTGGATATGCTGTAATATTTTTTCGAAGTGGTCGGTCTGTGGCTACCGCGGCAACGTTGCTGAGCAAGTATGTGCTTTCATGTATTTGTTTTTATTGTGTCCAACGCACATTCCTGAGTCTTAGCATCGGCGTGAACTTGCTCCTTAGATTGAGTTGAGCTGCCCCACCACGGTGGTCAAGTGGATATGGCAGTTGGGCGCTGATCCGAAGTTCGCGGATCAGTGTGAGAATCTTTCGTATTTTGCGTTTTTTTTAAATACATTTTATCAGCTCATTCAGCTGGTATATCAACGGATTCTTTTCATGCCGCTTCCGCTGTACCCCGAGTTAAGCGATGGCTGCCACAGTTGTGGCAATTACCTGGACGTGGAACCAAAATGGTGTCCTCCAGTTGAAGGCAAAGTCCAAGAGGACGCCGAGTGGGTTCACGTTAACATTCGGCTGGCGAGGCCACGGTATTCGACGTTCCCTCATGAATTCCTTGAGGGCTGCCATGCCTGTCTCTTTGTCTGCAGGATTTCCTTCCATGCATGCCTGGTAAGCGGTTAACGCTTTCATTGCCGGAAGGTAGCGCTCCGACCCGTGTGACAGGAGATTTTCGAAGCCCTGTCGATATAACACGCTCAGTGAACTCTAGGCAATGTTTAATTATCCAAATTTCAATTTAGGTAGACGCAGCAAATGATTTCCGTAAGTATTTTCAAGAAAAAAAAATACGGCAGTCATTTGCAGCGTTGACGTAAATTGAATTTTGGATAATTAAACAGTGCCTAGAATCCGCTATGATATCAATTAAAAGAAAGAAGCGAACATGGGAAGAATGTGATGAGGAGGAAAGGTAACAGATGGACAGTAAGAGCGACGGAATGGATACCAAGGGAGGGAAAACGCAACAGAGGCAGGCAAATGTTTGATGGAGCGATGAAATTAACAAAGTTTGCGTGCATTAAGTGTAACCAACTCGCTCGGGATAGCGTGGATTGGAAAGTGTTGGTAGAGGCCTTCGTCCTGCAGTGGACCTAAAATAGGCTGATGATGATGACAATGATGGGGTTTCTTTAAATTTTATACCGGAGTACTAAGACTGAGTAAAAGTGTGCGCGGTTAGTATTTGCGAAGCTCTTTCGTAGTTCTCTTCTGATACTGATGTGACTCCAAGAGAAAGGTCGAAATAAATTCTTAAATTTGACGTAGTAAATTCGTTCTGCGTGCTTCACTGTCATGCCGTAAATTTCAAAATTATATTTTTTACATTTTGGTAACGCTCCTGTAGAAAAACAATTGTGATGCTTGTGGCTTTCTTACAACATAGTGTACTATCTTGATATAGCCTATAGGAGACTCCATCAAAATATATGTAACAACAAAATACGAAAGCATCAAAACATGCAACATAATGGCGAGCTTCAAGGGGTTGCGGCCAACTGTATTTTCTTGTTGCACGTTCTTTTCTTGCTTATCATCATTCTCCTTGAGGCATGAGTGGCTAGGCGCTCATGTGTTCGCACACATAAACCAAAGTTCTGATCAGCCTCGTTGCTAAACAGGTGATTATGGACTGAAATTCACTGTTGTAATCCTAAAGACTACATTTTAAAGCAGTTTGCCCTCTTTCAGAAATATCTTGATCACACAACATTCATCATATAGCTTATTTCCATTTCCTATTTCAAAGCACGGCACACGGCGACTTCTCGTCTAGCATTCCATGTAACTCTGGTGGTGCGCACATTGTTTGTGACCTGAAAGTGCCTGGCGCGTGGTGGTAGCGCATACAAAGACACGCGAGATGATTATTGTTGTGGGACAGGATGACACCACCCGTATAGGGGGTATTCACTGACGTCACTGAGGCCGCCATTTTGTTGTCCAGGTTACACAGTGAAAGGCTGCGCTTTTTTTCGAACCGATTATCTCCATAAGCACAGTGGAAGCTGCGAAGCGTACTACAAAATGGCGCACGCTGACGTCACGTGAATACCCCCTATACCCCTTGTTTGAGTGTACCCGGTTTCGGTACACTTTTCGCCGCAGCAAGCGAATTCGGGAGTAGTTTTGTCTCATAACAATCACTGTCATCCATCCAGAGCCCTTTCCTTGCTCTATCGCCGCGGTACTTCATGGAACTCCGGTACTTCAGGAAGTGCATTTGGCTATTGGCGTGACGCGTCGTTACGGATAGGAAAACGGCGAGTACAGAGTTTACAGTAAAGTGGAAATGTGACGAAGCCCGATAGTGACTTTGGTTATGGGACAGAAGTACTGCCTAAATCAACGATTTTTTTTTGTTCGAGTGTTTGTCAAGCGGTTAAGGCCAATGCATGATCTTAGGTTCTTAAATAAAAATTACGTCTTCGGGTGAAATACCGCTTTTTTGTACAATTGAACCGTGAAGGTCTACCGTGTCATCACATAATGGTGAAGAGGCGGGAGTACGCATCCTCGCAAGTAAAACGAGCACATTGTTAACATATTGTGCGAGAGGTACTGGAATCGTTATCCAGCACGTCCGCGAAAAAAAGTTAGGGGGACTGTTATTGAGCGGCAGATGGCTAGCACTCACCTAACGACGACGTAACAGAGCGCACAGGTTTCAGTCTGACAAGGCAGCTTCGCGAACTCAGCTCCACATCAATAGAGAGTATGAGAATTGGGGGCCCAAGACGCTGGGTCCCCAAGCTGCGTTGCGTAGGTTGCTCTTGCGTTCGGAGGATCAGCAGAGTTTGAGAATTGGGTCAAACGGAGACTGCGTTGGGACGAACGCACGGAACGCCTCAAGTGACAAAAAAAAAGCCTGCTTGAAAGGTGAAAACAACAGAAACGTTTTAAACAAACGAAAAGAAAGAAAACGAAGTGTAGTCTACGGAGGAGAAAAAAATAAAATGTACTGAACGAAATCTTTGTACTATTACAGATTGCGTATTCTTCCCGCGCGTCTCTAGCATCTGAGCAGACCGATAGCCATAATGGATTTGGATGACTGCGGCTCGTACGGCTCTTTCTTTTTTGGCTTTCTAGTCGCGCACGAGGTGACGCAACACGCCTTGGGTCAACACGAACGCAAGAGCCCAAGATTGGCTTGGGTTCTGCGCATGCGCCCTGGCGGGTCGCAAGCTTCTTGGGTCCCCAAGCTCCTTGGGGCCCCAATTCTCAAACTCCCTAATGTCCTTGTAGTTTTTAGGGGCGAAGCTCCTCTTAATCTAACCTTGTCACGCGTCAGTCGTCAGGAGTAACCCGCGTGCCGGGAGGCACGCGCTCGCCCTCGGCGCGTGCTTCCAGGCGCGTGCCTCTCTCTCTCTCCCGGCGCGTGCCTCCCGGCGCGTGCCTCTGCTGTCTTGTGAGAGAGAGAGACAGAGAGAGAGCGAAAGGCGCGCGTTGGCTATGGAAACGCTCTTTCTTAGAGGAACGCTACCAGCTCGCAAAGAAGGAGAACGCGCCCTCACCCGCGAGAGACAACGTTGCCGAGGCAGCGTCTCGTAGCGAGTTTCTTGATTGAGAAATACCGGCTGCTCGCGTTGGAGAAGCGTTCACCGGCAACCCATATATATATATATATATAGGCACTGGATCTGGATTGACTTGCAATGAAGTGCCGGTGGGAGATTTCACTTGTGCGTAGTTGAACCATAAGGATTCGTAGCGTGCGCGCGCGTTAACTAAATTAATCCGGAACTCGGCACGATCTACGATGAACATACCGAGCTTCGCCCACTCATCATCATTCACTCCGTGGATGTGCTGTAATTTTATATTGCTTATGACAATCCTTTTCGTTAATCTTTTAGGACTCATAAGGATTAATAAATGACTTTGAGTGGATATGACGGAACAGGGCGCCTCGCCAGAGCCAACGTTACGACAAGTGCCAACGTTACGACATTCATCCTGAACCAGCGCGTCCACAAGTATTACTTTGCGAGTTTCACGCGTTTCCTTTCTATTGTCACGTCAGTGCATATGCATCTACCAGTAGACCTTCACCACTTGCCGGTCCCTGCCTGTGCCGTGTTCCTTCCTTTGTCGCCTTTGTTTAGAGAAGTTTTCACCGTCACTCACAGCCAACTCACCAAACTCTCAGTTCTTTAAGCACTTTATAAAGTAGCGCACCTTGTACCAAGACTCCACAGGCTTGCCACGTGGTGCCGCTGCTAAAGCTGACTATCTCCTTGGAGTCGGGCCACGCTGAGCAGGCGAATGCGTCGAAATCCTTGCAGGGATCAACGCTCGCGTTTGTGCGGAGTTGTAGAAGCCGCGAATGAACTGCACAATCCTCGGTGCTGCACAGTCCGTACGGGTACATGCCTCTGCGGCGGGATGGCGCCAGAAACGCGGCCAAGAGCATTAACGCCACGGTGGACACCGTGACGGCGGCGAACGCTGTGGCCGTAGCGTGGTTGACGGCGAACGAGCGCCAGCGTGGTGTCACCTGGCTCGTGGTTTTCATCTGCGGTGAAAAATTTTAACACTAAATTATTTTATGCCGGGCCCACCTCGACCCCCATACGTTACTACCGTAACAGATATGATCAAGTAAAATCAACATGTAAGAACAAGAAATAAAAATACTGAAAAACATTTCTTCATGCGCTGGGAATCGAACGCACAGCCCCTCGCTCCACGAGAAGAGCTCGCCAGTGCTGTATCACAGCGATAATGCCGCACATGCTCGGATTTGCACGAACGCGCCTTATATTCATTCTTATCCGCGCTTCGTTCGTTCTTTGACGCTCTCGTCCGGCTCAGCGCGCGCATGTGGCACATTGACTGGAACGGTGCATCCATCCAAGAGAGGCAAAGTGGATCACCGCAGCTTTACTTTGTCTTCTCAAAGAGCACAGCGTGATAGGCCACACACGCACAGATCTACAGTGAGGCACACACACATGGCGCAAGCACACACACCCAAATCGTATAGAAAATGGATATCAACTAGCCCAAAAAATTGTTTTCTTAATTTACTTCTCTCCAAGATGCCGGCACCATACCAGGCACGTTCCGAAATCTGCCTCGATAGACGCGCGCGGAGCCGCGCTGGCACCGAAAAGAAGCGTGATAACTTATATAAGAGAGAACATAGCCGCGTTCGTACAGCTTCGAGCGTATGTGCACGACCGCGTAGTGGTAGGGCACCAGTCCCCTTTCGTTGCGGGTAGCGTTCCCCCGACAACCACTCTTCGAGCGTAATGGCAACAAGAACACTGCCTCGTTAGTTGTACACGCACGGTAACGATGTAGACGGGTCAATGTGGCGCAAGTAAATATGATTCATACTTTCTCGCGCTGCATTTACGATGGACTGCGTCCAATTATCACGTAAACTGCTTCAATTACCACAAGGTGTTGGTCCTTGAAGTTATGGAGGTGATACGCGAACGTGGGTTCATCCACGTCCAACAGTGCCGTACCAGCGAAACACCGATAGCGATGGGAAAGTTCACCTCGATGTAACAATAAACATTCAACTGCTTATGCGAGGAGATATTCTCCCTTCGTGTTATACCGATTGCTTTTGCAGAGGAATCAGTCGCATTTTTTGTCGTTTTGTTTTCGTGTCGACGTCGCTTCGTTCACTTGAACGGAGCTAGCGCAACGTAGCTCCTTTTCCGGTTACGGGTGTTGGATCGAAACGCACTAGAATTATACCTAGGTGTGAAATCGACTGCATATTTAGCGATAGATCCCTTTCGCAGTGTCATTAATGTTGTAGCTGTTTTTGCCAGATATGATTGATAGCGATTATGATTCGGTCCCTTCCTAATCTAATTGTTTATCTACTTTTCCTTAGTATGCAGTGGAAAACAGGACAAGTGGTGTCTTCTTGCATGACATTCTCCTTGCTCGAAAGTATTTCTTCGTGCTTCCTTTACAGGAGCATTGATCCTTTGTATATGTTAGCTATATGTGGTTTGTGAATCTTTAACCGGAACCACTTTTCTCCGAAATTTCTCCAAATTTGCTGCACTGTCTGCACAGTCGATTGTTTTTGTGTTTTCTTTTTTTTTTCACAATCTAGAAAAGTCACATAGAGGAGACTTCGTACTGTACAAATTTTTAATGCTTTACTTCCTGCCGTGACTCAGAAACAATTTTGACCTAGCGGCAAAACCTACTGCCGTATTCTGCGAGATGCTTGTTATCCCCTTCACATGAGAGTACCCTTCGCTAAATTTTATCAAACGCTGTGGTTACAGGCATGACGAGAGAATAAATCTTTGCAGAGCTACGCACAGACAGGCTGTTGGCTACATTATTTCTTCATTATACAAAACTGCGCAATAAACCATTGTAACTTAAGGTCTCAGGTAACTGAAATACTTCGAGCCATCGGCTTGAGTGGCCTACTTCCTGTCCAAGCGAACAAGGCATGCATACTTGGGCACATGCGAAGCGAACCGGGCCCCACAGTCGCTGACGCTTCGAGTTTTCTAGACGCAGATGTCAGTAGTTTAAAATACTGTACAGAGTACACTTTTGATTGCCTAGTGCATTCGTACTCACAAGGATATCGCTAGTACTGTCTCGCGAAAACGGCATGCACCATACGTTGAGGTGGACATTCATCCACATATATTTTTGAGAGGCTGCCTGAAATGCTGTTAGTGAATCTATTTGTCTAAGATTAATATAATTTCTGATTAGTAAATTTGCTGCTCATGGGCACAACTATACAATCATTCTCAGAGATCTCACTGTGAGCACTGACTGCTCAAAACTGTATAGCAGCCCTTTCGCGGATTGAATTGTTAGCTAACCTTCCCTCGTTAAAACTATGCCACCATGCATCCAATGTACGTGCACGCCGTCAAGGCAACTTTACAACCATTTCGCGCGTTAGGTTAAGCAATCTTTCTTTTTTATCAACGAACGTTGGAGCAGGTCATACCGGCTCGATATTTCTTCCGCTGGTCTGGCACGTAACTTGCATGTTCAGCATGTCATCGTCGGGCAGGGCGCAAACCGAAAAGTCTTCGATGTTGGTCTGGTTCTGGGCTGGTTGCGACACATTGGGCGAGCCCGGCTGTAATGACAGAAGGATCCAGTTCCAAGATCTCTTTTATTCATACCTCAACAGTCCACTCTGATGGTTTTCTGTCTGCAAATCTTACGTCCGTCATTTATCCTTACATCATGCGTCGCGTGGTCCACAACCTGTGTCGCGTGAGTGCTTCAGAGCAAGCGGCGAACAACATCGTAGAGACTGTCTCCTTGCCTAAGGCCATTCTTGATCGTAACGTGTTTTTTTTTTTTGCTTAACTTGAGACAAAGAAATGTAGCTGAGTAAACATTGAAGTTATGGAATTTGTCTGTGTATCAAGTGCTCCCTGGTGCGGCAATCCCTTATAGACTACTGCTTTCTCAATAAAGTCGAATGCCCTCACGAGTTTATGAAATTAGCTTAAAGGCATCAGTTCTATTCGGCGAATCTGACCATTACTTTATTGATGAAATGAGTGATCTATTGTACAGTGGCCGTTCCCAAAGCCAGCTTGCTCTCTAGGTTGAGTAAAGGCATCAGTTCATGTTCAACCACCAGGAACGGCGGCCTCAGTTTTTATCGGGGGGAAATACAAAAACGACTGTGTACTTCGACGTTTTGACGTAAGGGTGCGTCCACGAAGCCCAGCTGGATAAAATAAACGCGCGTATCCAGACGCTGACTGCATATTCATAACGCTTACAGAGTGTCGTTGAGCTTCAGATCAATCGAGTATAATTGAGGTAAAGTGCTCCATCAAATACAAATCTACATGGATTCAATGTGACAGTCATCACTGGTCGCTCATCGTGCACTGCTCTGCCTTTTGACTCAGTTGAAATTGGGCTGCCGTAGCCCGGAATTTAACCATCGTGTTCAACATTAGAAGCTCGGCGTTTTAACATCTATGTTGCAACGACGGATGATGATAATTTTCACATTGAATGCATATTAGCTGCCCGGCCAACCGACGTAAGTGAATTCTTATGCCTCTTCAGCAGGAACACTGGAATATAGAAGAGACCTGTAGGAGTGGAACATAATAGTGTCCTCAATGGTCTAAACGTACTTTGAAATAAAAGAGCGAACACGACTTCGTTGTTTCTTTATTGTCAACATTTCGACAGCGGGACCTCACTTTTTTTCAAGGCATGCAGCAAAATGAGGTGCTGTGCGAACATGAGAGAGTCTAATCGGAAGAAGGAAACGGAGAGAGCAGTAGTACTAGATGTTCATGACGACATTCTGCGGGTGAGCGTTATGGGTGGCGGAAAGAAGGTTTAGAGCAGAGCCCGCGATGGCGAACGTGGTGCAGGAGGAAGAAAACAGAGTGGGCGGCTAGCAACCCACAGGAGTGGAAGCCATGAGTTTTCTGTCTTGCTGTTGCTCTACGTCAAATCAGATTTGATTCGCCTGATTTCTTCAAGGCGAAATAAATTTGACTAACTTCAACGCTACAGGATGACAGTTTACGCACTCAAAGGGATCTCTGATGCCGCATACTATCTTTGTACCCAAATCCACAACATCCCGAAGATCTTTACTTACTATCAAAGTCGAATAGAAATTTTTTTAATTAAATGGGACTCGTACGATTGTATCAATTATTCTCTTTATTTGATGCGTCTTTTAAAGGCCCCGAAAGAAAGGCTAAACAATATTTACCACATACTGATTTGGGCTTTGCATAATGTTTTTTTTTTCTTTTACCGTCGTACGCTTACGATATGCTTCTCTGTGATACTAGCACGTTAAACTGACTTAGTGCCTGCGTTGTCATGTTTTCTGTGACGTTTTCATGATTCGACACTGTGCAAAATATCCGAGCTCTCGCTCAGGCCTTCCATGCTTCGGAGCAAACAAATATGTATATGTACTATTACAATTCAAGGACATTGAATCGCAAGCCGTACCTGTTTCATCGGAGTTACGCTTCCAGATAGAAGGTTGAAGAATGAAGCCAAACCTCCGAATCGCACCTTCAGCGACGGCGAGGCCACAGATACTTTATCGCTTTTGGCGCTGCTGGACTTCCGTTTTGACCACTTTTTCTTGGGCTTGACTAAATCCGATGCTGCACAAATCCGTTCGCAGCCATTATTATTGATTAGATCAAGACCACAGCACAAAAAAAGAGAAATTTTTGTGTGCGCTCCAGTAACACTTGGTGCATGAACCACTTTGAAAATTTAACGTAGGCAACTGTGCGCAGAGAGGGTATGGTAAGCTCCTTTAAACAGAAAAATCGACACGCTTGAAGCGCTTTCACGTCCTCACATGCACACTGACATCTATAGGCCTCGATGTGGGCCGAGTTCTCATACTGCGGGCGATTCGCGACTGCGCTTTGCGGTTTCAAACCAAACTAACATAAACCCAGTACGGAGCCCCGAAGTTCGCGACTGCTCCACAAAATCAACTTTGTTTGACGCAGCGATGGGCTAAATCCGCTGCTATACATATTGCAGCTTCTCGTGGGAACTCTTGCATGAGTCCTTTTTTTTTCGTTAACATACCTTTGAGAAGTGCGTCCAGTGCTCGAGACTTCGCTGACAGGGTTCCACTGCCCGCCGCCGACCGTTTCTTTGGGTGATCCTCCTGCGTATTTTGCATGCACACGTCTGATTGAGTTCCTAAGTGTGAATAACTTCTTGGCAAGCCACAGGCGCTTTTAGTGTATGTATGTATGTATGTATGTATGTGTCAAGCCTCCTACATCCTTGCGCATATGTCTGTGCACGAACAACATGAGTGGCTCCTAATGAAATGAATATGATGTTATGCACGTCATGCATAATTCCCGCCATAATTAACGACACACTATCCTGGCTCTACGCCGCTCTTTACATAACTTTGCTGTATGCCAGTGCACACACCGTATAACTTCCAAATGCCATAACTATTCATGAAAGGTCATGTTTTGAGCACACCGTGGTTTTTCCTGCAACATAACACATGCCAGAATGCAGATGCAAGCGTCGCAGACCTGCGGTAACGATTAACACGAAATGGCGTGAATCTAACGGCGTGTCGTAAATGTCATTATATTCATGCCATACATGACCCAATCTAAATGACATAAAGGCGAACATACCATTTCACTGATCTCTTCATTTCAGTTATCTGAACATATGCATGACATCGTCAGTGACATGGCGTGGCAGATGCGCCAGGACATCTGAAACATATAAATCCGTAAAACGTCGGGTAGCATAAACCTCTAAATACCCTCAAAATTTAAATGCGGAGCATTTCTTAGTCGCACGATGTCGCGCTTCGGCGGCGCCGTCGACACCCCCACTGCGCATGCTCGGCTCGTCTCGTGCCGGCCCACCGGGCGTTCAGCAAGCCGAGCATGCGCAGTGGGGGTGCGGACCTCTCCCCCGTACTCCTCCCCCTCGAACGCGGGCGGTGTGTATATAAGCGGCGGAGCGCGCGTTCGGAATTCAGTCAAGGGCGTCTTTGTGGACCTCTCCCCCGTACTCCTCTCCCTCGAACGCGGGCGGTGTGTATATAAGCGGCGGAGCGCGCTTTCGGAATTCAGTCAAGGGCGTCTTTGTGGACCTCTGCCCCGTACTCCTCTTCCTCGAACGCACGAGAAGCAGCAGCGAAACGTGAGCAGCGAGCTTTAAGACCCCAGGTGCGTAAGCGAGACACGGCTCCGGACGCTGCTCATGGACGCAAGCGCCTTCATTCAATAAATAAGTATAATAAAGAGGAATAACAATTAAGCATTCCCAAACCATACCCAATTACACAACATTCACGCGATACCCCCACCACTCTGCGACGCATTTACTCGAGTTCCCCCCGTGGGAAGATGCGGGCGGCATTTTTTTTTGTTGGTGGTACAATTCTGGATCCACCAAGAACGAAAAAGAGGAATCGGGAAGATTTCAATCGTCATCGCAGTGCAATGCTGCTCATGATCAATAAATGATCAAAACGGGGATTCTTCTAGTTTCGTGCTGGTGTTTAAATAAAGGAATTGTTTTTTCTGCAGTTCTTAATTAAGCAACCAGCCGGATCACCAAAACTGCAGAACAGTGCATCAACATGCCGCTGTGGGCATCTGGTCCGAAACCCGTGCGATAACGTCAACTCGGGTAGTACATTAGCGCGACTTCGCATCGATACCCATTGGCATAACATTGATGCGCTCCGTTCAGGAAACATATTTCTCAAACGAACGTTCGCACGTGGCTGCTATCCGCTTTGGATACGCGGCCACCGATCAAGATCTCTCCCCAAGTTGACGAAATATTCACCGCATTCTACAGCCTAGCGTCATTCCGGACGCTTAATTAGAATAATAAGTCATCTGATGGTCTTTAATTGAAATGATTTTAATTTAATTTTTTGTTGTATACTAAGAGAAAATCTATTGGCGCTACGTATACACTCTTAGCCCGGTAACCTTTATTTTATAGGTCCACAAAAATGTGAAAATATGCTCCTTTACTAAAGGTTAAAGCACTTTAACCCTTAGTAGAGCAGAACATTTTCACAGGAAAGTGTTTTATGCCGGGGTCCATCAAGAAACCAGTGACGTACTTCCTGTAACGGAAGTGCATCACGCCACTAACTGGTTAGTGATCACGTGATCCTTTAACTGAAAGGTGGCGCGATTCGTCATCATGCAACCCTTGAGTGGACGCGTTCACAAAACCATCGCTCGGGCAACCAACGCGCATGAACCACGGAAGCTGTATAGTATTTATGACACGTAGTGCAATTTCGGGCATTATATTCCTTGGTGTGAGAAGTCCGACCGCTGTGCTTTCAGCCATGGCAGCCTCTGGAAGTCCAGGAGATACAGGACATCGTTTTCTCTTTATTTTCATCGTCGCACCAGATAAAGCGCGACAAATTCGCGACCAAGAGTGACACTATAACTCGCAATTTGTTTGCCCTAATGTGGACTTAACCAAAGCGTGGCGCAGGACGTTATTTCTTGTTAAATATGTGCGTCATTCTTTCCGGTACTCCTTGACACAATGGTTTCTTGTGTGCCTTATTACGACCAACCATACGTAGCTAGTCGATTAAACTTACGTTCGATTTCGTCCTCTGCATGTCTCCATTTCGTCGTAGCAATATGGAAATCGTTTTGATCACGTGTTCCAGTACAGCTAAGTCAACTTCCAAGTGCTTGCCACCGATATTATGGGCACGGGTCAACTGACTTTTGGGTTTTAATCAGCACAGATTTCATCATGGAATTTGAACGTGAATATCCAAACTGAACCATGCAAGATTTGGTGATTGGCCACCTGCCGCAGAAGATTGGGAGGGGGTTAAGTTAATTGGGTTTTTTATGAGTAAAACTCTTATTATCTGAGTATGCTGATTAATTATTCCTTTTGAGGTGATAATAAACTCCGATTATCACCACCGGCCGCAGGGATGGGGTGATCATGGTACCTTACTGCTGATCCGAAAGTCGTGGGATTGAATGCCCGCGGCGGCGACGGCATTTCGATGAAGGCGAAATCCAATAAGGTCCATGTACTGTGCGATGTCAGTACACGTTAAAAAACCCCAGGTGGTCAAGATTTCTGGCACCTGCCACTACTGCGGATATCGTATTCGTGACTGTCGGAGGTAAAACCGCGGGGCGTCCCAGGCTCTATCGAGTCTGGACACGCCGAAAGGAAATGGACTGCTTGTATGGCAGACTGGTGCAGAATATCCTCTCTACCCGTATCACCGAGAAGCCGTCTTTCCCGCATTACAGTGTGTGTTTATGAATTAAAATTTATTACCTTAATCTTGTTGGGCGATCGGGCTAGTTGCCATTTCATGCACGTGTAAAAAAAAAGGCGGGGGGGGAGGGAAGCTCGATAAATAACACGAACGCAGGTCGCGCCCAGGTCTTACCATATCGTTCCACTACTCCTGAGCATATTTTCATTATCCTGAATTTAGCCACCGCAAAACATGCTCGTAATGCGCGAGCATTCCTCGTAAATCGTACCGGCGGAGTACAAGGAGCAAATTCTTTGTCGTCTACGCCCGAAGTTGGTGTCAATACATGGTCTGCAGCTTTCTTTAGTTTCGCCGCTCCGGCTGGTCTTTCCCTGTCCGGCCCCGGCAGCGTTGATTCAGGCGCGGCGTGACGATCTGCTGAAGCGGGATCTGCTGGAGGCGGCGGCACAAACCCGACGATTCTCCTTCCAGGTGATGGAGCGGGTGACTGCGCGGTTGGTTCTGCCGGCCGTTGTGGTGGTGTGACCGCGTCAGGCCTTGTCCCCGCTGCTGTGTGGCTGTCGCTACTCAGCACCCTGACCGCTGAAAACAGATTTGTTTATGCATTTTTTAAAGTGAGTGAGTGAGTGAGTGAGTGAGTGAGTGAGCATTAAATGTATGGTGGTTCGTAAAAGGAGCATGCCTGACTAGTACAAACGATCGTATAAACGACTAATCAGAAAAATTCTTTAAAAAGCAGTAGGTCTAATACAATGTATCCTGTGGATGACTCAGTATTGATCATGGAATTTCCAAGACACCTAGGCTTAGGCAGCCTAAAACGCTTGCAGCTCCAGTCTCTCAAATTTTGTGCGGTATACTCGGGTTACAAGAATACAAGCATGCATGCTGCTAGTCGGCACTGAGGTTCAGACGCGATAAGTAATATCTTCTATAATTACGCTCTGTATAGCTACAGCGACATTTCAGCGCTGAGGAAACGCGTCATTTATTACGTTAAGGATAACATCACGACAAAACACAAAAGCAACGTAAGCGATACGGCAAACTTCAAGGGAAAAGCGGCCGCGGTAGCTTAGCGGTTTGCTGCTGGGTTGCGAAGCACAAGGTCGCGTGTTTGAATCCTGACCACGGCGAACGCATTTGGAAAGAAGGCGAAATGCAAAAAAAAAAGAAAAGAAAACACGCGTGTACTCAGATGTAGGTGTCCCTGGTGGTCAAAATTACTAGGTAGATTTCCAGTTCGAGGCATGCCTCATAATTATAGCTGGTATTGTCACGCAAGAACCCTGTCAGTTATAAACAGCTCAACGAAAATTGTCATCGCTGGAGAGCAACACAACGTACAAAAATTACTCCATCACTCTCTCTTTCTTGGCCTAGTGAGCTTTTAATATGTATCCCCGGCTCAGTCACACAGTTAAGTGTTCACCCGACATAACCTGCACCTCGCTTACACCGTCATGTGTGCAGAAACAATCAACGTTCTTAAACCTTCCCTGAAGATATGATTTGATTGATTACTGGGGTTTAACGTCCCAAGACCATGATCTGATTATGAGAGACGCCGTAATGGAGGGCTCCGGAAATTTCGACACCTGAGGTTCTTTAACGTGCACTGACATCGCACAGTACACGGGCCTCAACATTTCGCCTCCATCGAAATGCAGTCGCCGCGGCCGGGATTCGATCGCGCGACCTTCGGATCCGCAGCCGAGTACCATAGCCACTAGACCACCGTGGCGGGGCCTGAAAGTAAGCTACTGGACTGCAAACATTAGAAATGCTTACTGGTCTCGTTGGCGTCGGTTGCCGCAGAGTGATGCTTGCCATGCTTCGAGCCTTTTCCTTTGGCCTTCTTTTTCGTGGCATGAGACTTGTGCCCGGCGTCTGGCTTATCTGTCCTCGTAGCTTGAACCGGCTTTATGGTCTTCGGGAGACTGCTGGGGGCTTGCTTCAGCAGGCGGTTCCATGGTAATTTAAGAATACAAGCAAATGCAATATGCCGCACCTCAAGACGGCTTCTTCTTCCTCCTCATGTTTCAAATCTTTATCATTCTCATGTTTTAAATGCGTCGGCGTTGGCCACTATGACTCTTTGTGTGGCTAATAAGGGGCAAAATTTTGTATGTCCTCACAAAACAAAACTGTGCACTTCAAAGATGATATACCTCATCGCCGGCATAACCAGCGAGAATAATGTCTCTTTGCCGTACTCTACGCATAACAATACAAAAATATTTCCTGGGCAAGCCAAGGGTTGACCGACCAATATTGCTTCATGCACCAAGTTCCCTTTGCATGATGTCCACGAAACACAATATTTTCGGCTTCTTTCGGCCCACCAAACGAGGTAAAGCTATAGACCAAGGCCACGGTTTGCAATTTATAAAAATACAGCAGCGCACCCGGCACGTGTTCGTAACATGCTGGTGCAAATGACTTTTCAGGCTGATGTAGAGCTCCTATAATTCAAGCTAGCTGAGCACTACGTAATATGGTCTTCGAATATGCGCAGCCCTACCGAAACATAAGAAACTAGTTAGTATTACATTTTCTCTCATATAGTTTGAACTACAGACTTTTCTGCTGCATACCTTGTTAGCAAAAGGTTGTTTGAATTTACTACTTGACGCACCACAACTGTCTAACCTACGCATGTAACCAGCCAATATTACAACTTTAGGACAGCTTTAAGACTTCATGGCAAGCTGCATCTACCACGCCGATGTCTTTATTACTTGGCTGTTAAACTTTTTCATGGTCCCGTAATGTGACGGCAATGGAGGTTAGTTTCAACTGTATATAGGCAAATAACATAACTTCCTTGGGCAAAAATTTCGACTGTTTAGGTGAACAACGTAAGCAACTTGGCCAATGACGTGAATGATTAATGATTCGTTGTGTAGTTATGACAGGTTACACTAACGCGAGATAAACATGCCTCAAGAAAATCAGGTGAACCTCTTAACTGTAACCAAGGCATAGCTTTGACGGCCTCGGAATGGTGGATAATTTCTTGAACGTCTTATTTCGTTGAAAACGTTTCGTGCTGCATTAGGCCTATATTTGTCATCTTTGGCAGAACATCAACACTCACAGTGCCACTTTCACAGTGCTGCTTGCATTGTGCCGTCTTTTGGAAGGCTTTAGCGAGGCGATGCGAACGTAGACCCAGAAACGCTTCATAAAGAGCTATGTAAAAGGACGCTGCATGACATCAGAAATTCGAGTCAAACTGATTTCTCGGGACAGCCGCGTTTGTCTATAAGTTATGTGTACGGTGTCTGCAGTCAGTCTTAAATTAAGGTTTCGAAAAATGAATGGCAGCCTCTAGTTTCCGCGCTCTTCGACGAACGCACAATTATTCCATTTCGCTGAAGTTTCGGTTCGCTCAGCTTCCATTCCAGAAATGATAACCCACGTGAAAGCGCTCGTCTCCTTACAGGAAGAGAAATGACCTCGCTGCAGAGATCGTATTCAAGTGCACATATATATTTGGACAGATAAGGGTATTCCATTCATAAAGTTCGCTTGTCCGACTTCTTCACTAAGGATATCATCGAAAAGTTCGCTAACAGCCGGGCTGTCCAAATGTCAACGCCGGCATTTCTGGAAGGGAATTGATTTCTGCACGCTTTTGAGATAGTTAATAATTCTGGTTCGCGCGCAAACCTGCTCCAATCTTCAAATCAGCGCTCTTACCGTATAGATGGAGGAAGAACAAAGTGAGGTGCCTATAGCTACGCAAAAGCGCACTTAAATGCCCTTACTCACCCGGTCACTTCTTTGTGTTTTCTATTTTTTAATGTTATAAGCGCCACTAAGAAGTGTGCGCCTTGAAACCTTCATCTGTGTGATATTCCACTGTAATTACATTATTTGGATGGAAGGCTGCCTCTTCACCTGCATTTATGTTCATGTGGTTCATATTATTTTGAAATGATTTTTTTTCTAACTATTGTGTAGTTGTTACTGTGATTATGTTCATGACTTGTATCCTCCACTCGCAGCCACCATATTGTCCTGGGGCTGAAAGCTTCTCAAGCTGCTTAATTGGAACTTTTATCTCGGCTCCTGTCATTTTATGCTTGTAACAGAACGAAATAAAGAAAGAAAGAGAAAGAAAGAGAGAAAGAGAGAGAGAGGAGGGAGGGAGGGAGGCATAAGAGTGTCCACCGCGCTAATATAATAACAAAGAGTACTAAGAATGCTTGTTACCTTGATTTCCTTCTCGGGATGTCCGCCTTGATGCCACGATATGATTGTGAGAGACGCCGTAGTGAAGGGCTCCCGAAATATCGGTCACCTGGGATTCTTTAACGTGCACTGACAACGCACAGTACACGAGCCTCTGGCATTTTCGCAGCGCAGTGACGAACATCCTCTAACACCTTTATTGTTTGTGAGTATATACCGCACCAATTAATTCAGCTTGACTTTACTGCAATGAACCGAGGGTAAGCACACGCTTCATCAAAAGCTCGTTGACAGTAAGACAGTTCAGCGAGCAAGTGCTGCTGCAGCTTCCGCGTTCATGTCAAGCGCCATGCGGTTACTGGAAAACTTCCCACGACATGCACGTCTGCCTGAAAAAGCAGCAGCTATACCCCCTTCAATCAATTTGCTTTATCCTTCCAAAAGTTCCATTGTGTTTGTATATTAATGTTTAATCAAACCTCCAGCGTTTATCTAACGTACTTAGCCCGGCCGAGTCATGCACGTAAGCGCCTGTCTGACACGGCCGAAATTAATTGCTTCCCTTTGTCAAGTTCCAGCCCGTCACGAAAACCAAAATGAGCCAAAACGCTCAAAAAGGAAGCAACAGTTGCTTGCCACAATTAATTATGCGTTAAGGACTTTCGCTCGTCAGTACAACGAAACGAGAAACGAACGAAAAATCGATCATAAAGAAGGTTAAGGTTAAGTCCCGAAGAAGGGGCTTCAACCGAAAGGCTAGAGAGACTCTGCCGGTTTGTGTACACGGGCAGTGACATTCTTAATTGACGGCACGACAGAAAACTGCTCGGCGCTGCAAGGAAGGGCTCCGACGGCCATCTAAGCAAACGTCTTACCTCCGGCAATTTGCGGTTATGTGCGCGTTCCTCTTAATGAACACGCGAACAAAATGAAATGTTGAAAAAGCGGGGTAGGAGAAGGATTGCAAAGCATCGTTCATGCTTCACTTTACACTCAATTACCAGTACATGCTTTCTTTATTAGAATATAATGAAGGCGACAAGGACGTCGAAGCTTAGTAGTGTTTGACAGCAAAAAGCGATGCTACTGGATTGATGTCGCAAAAAGAATTGGGAGTTAGACGTAAACGTTTTCCTGCACTCGTCCCTACTTAATTTCCTTTCTAATGCGACTTCAAACTAGTTGGCTCCGGAGGCCACTGATCGTTCGATATAACATTTGAGCAGTTTAAATTTCCGTGTTCTCCGAAATCTTCCAACGAGTTTGAAGCTAATATATGGCATTTTCACAGAAGAAACACCATTAGGCTTGAGTGACACGCACTTGAACAGCTATGAAAAGTAAAACAAAGTTACATGGCTCTGTCTCAAAGCAACCGTATTCCATCGCTGAGCTATAATAAAGAAAAGTCAGGATTTCACTCATTTTTGCTCATCACGCATGAATGTAAGCGAACGCATCCTTCATAACATTTCGTGGTTGTCATGTCGAGATATTTGTACCGTTTCTCAAAAGCAAAAGCTCAAATTACATTTCGATATTCCAGAATGCCCGTTTTTATAACTACATTAGACGATAACTGACGCCAAAATGACAGCGTGGATGGCGTTTCTGTTAAAATATGGCTTGTTTGGTGGTGCCAATCTGCATGTCTTTAGGGAACAAAAGGGTGATCTTTGGGATAACCATCGTACCACGCTGCTTTCGCAGCACAGCAAGGTTCACTTTCGCTTGACGGAAGCGGGCAGCAGCGCCGCTTTCTTTTGAGTGTCCTTGATTTAAATTTATATCTAGCACGATGCGCGCATGGCAACTGCAAATGAGGAACATGTATCAGTAAGTTCTTATCGACATCTTGCAAAGCTTTTTTCCTCACTGAATGAGAAAGAGCATTACACTAATGGTGGATAACAGAAAACAACCTCCTATATACGGACGAAAGACATCGGTTAAACGCTGAACGCTCGGCACACAAGACGCCGCACTGATATTGCGTTGCGCGAGCTCTCTCACTCTTCCATCTGCTGTCTTGTGTGAGAGAGACAGAAAGAGAGAGAGAGAGCGAAAGACTGTCCGTTTCTAACGATGATGATGGGTTTGTGCTAGCGCGTTACGGCGCGTGTAAGAAGCTGGTGTAAGACGCTGTGGCCTCTCCGCCTTATACTCTTTCAGCAGTCATGTGATGGCGTCGGCAAACGCGGTGCGCGTTCCGGCCTGTGTAAGGGGCTGCGTAAGACGCTGTGGCCTCTCCCCCCTTACTAGAGTGTACTGCATGTTTCTAACGCGTTTGTGCTAGCGTCCCCTTAAACGCGAGATCCCAGCGTTCGAATAGAGTGTTTCTCACGTCTTTACATGATGATCGACTGGGCGAATTACACGGAAGATTAACGGTTTACCGGTGATTCACTCCGAAGCTTCGCCCACTCATCATCATTCACCCCGTGGATATGCTGTGAATTTTTTTCGTGTATAGCGTCGCACTTTTTCATGTCGGTGCCGAATAGACTATTTTAAATATCGGAAACAGTGTACATTCGAATGCGTGGCGCTGTTCAGCGCTTCTAAGGTTTGGTACGACATGCTCAGTTTTTACTAATGTAGTTTACCTTTGGACGGTGCATCTCCTCTAATACATCCGACATTCAGATTTTTTTCCGTTTAATTCTTACAAAAGGCCTTCAGCACGTGAAGACATTGTCGCAATTACAATCCGTCTTTACGACTCCATATAAGGACGATTATTTCTTTCGAGAACCAATCCTGGAAGGAAGACGTAAACGCAGACGTAGGAAGTTGAATGTAGTTATAGCTCATTCAGGGGCCTAAAGTTTGGCGTAAGCATTTGTCTTTTGTTCAGTCCTAATTCCACTTTTTGCTAGACAACACTAAATTAATTTTACCGACCACAGTATACAAAATAAAGAAAATAAATTCACTCAGCGCTGTTCCAATACACAGAATATGCTCAGTTAATGACGAGGAAAGAGACGAGGCCATGTGTTACCAGTGGTAAGGCCGCATTGCGTAACGTCTGTATACAACGAAACTCCTTGCAGGATACTTAGTGCGAGGCCTTGTCAGTTTTCGAGGGCATGCCGCTCTTTTACGGTAACGGGAGCCGTACAGCTCACTCACATCGTTCAAGTGCTAGTGTGCTTATCCGTGGCTGCATGTCCATAACTGAATACAGATTGCTAATTACCTCAGACAGCTTGCCTTAGTCCAGTCGTTCCGATGGCCTCCTTCGTTTACGGATTAATTAAGGACAGCCAAGCTGCAAAAACAAGCTTAACGCGGAGAGCTGCTTTGCATGTTCCTTTGCTCGCTTCCGTCATTTGTTCTTTATTCAACGCAACGAGTACTAGCAGAGTGAGGAACACGAACGGCGAAAGAGAATATTCGCACTAGCCTGGAGCTTCCGGTATTGGCAGCCAGATTAGTTAGTCTACGCACAGACCACCAATATGTGTTCGCTGGAGCTGGCGCGTTGATTTCGACTTCATGCTGGAGATCTAAAAGACACATCTTCATTTCTTTGTCCACAAATGAAAGAGGACCAGTCGATAAAAGTGTTATAGTTACGCGTCTGGACTGACAAGAATAGTCTAATGTTTTTTGTTTGTTTTTTTTTGCCAGGGGAGATTTAATGAAATTGAGCAAAAAGTGCCCCGAAAACATTACGCTCCGAAAGTAGCGAACGGCACTCGTACTCAAAGCGGTACCCTTTAGTTTAGGGGGCCATACTGTAGGCGATGATAATGTGATCTTGTAAAGCGTTTTCGTGAAGAAATTAAAACGAAATAGGGTGTATGAAAAGGACAACTATAATTAACTTCGTAGTATCAGGTGAAGTGAAAACACATGAACGTGAACCACGAAGTTCACAGGAAGTGTGTAATGCAGGCTTCTTTCACCCGCTCTTTTCACTTGGCGTGCTCGACGAGACGCTTCAAGTGAACATTTAAATTTTTAGACCGTTAACGAACATACACATTTGTTTTTATTCGGAACGTTGCCCTTTCTCATGCAACTTACTTAATTTTCAAGAACAACGCTTCACATGTGGACAAATAAGTTATTTTCATGCATCAAGTCTGAGCCAATGAACCGGCACAATGCAATATTCTGATGTGCAGTGTAATTTAAATAGAATTGCCTGAAAGAATAACTCACTGCCGGAGTTCCTTTAGGTCACCGGAAATGGCGACGAGCCCACAGTTTATAGAAGGTAGCACATTTTGTGAGGCCCTTGCGTGCCCCTTCCAGCCATATTGTAAGACATAGCTTCTGCGATGGAAAAAAGAACGCCTCACGCGAACGCCAAGGCTAGATGCATGTGTCAGCTTTCGTGAGATGCAAGCTTCTCTCACTAGCTACATAATATGCTGCATAATTATGGTATAAGAATACACAGCTCCTGGAAATAACGTCGTACGAAGTTGGTGTTCAATTTAATGGAAATTTCCTTAACTAGAATGCCAGTGCCTCGCTGCACAAGAAAAGGTGAAATATCAGAGCTAGCCATGCGGGAACCGCGACCGCGGTTCCCGCATCGGTGATGATGCGCCAAAGAACATGACAGGCACTTGTCTTATGGCACTTATTAAGGAGCAAATTGCGCTTTTGCTACCGCACTAGCGAAATTCATGCTGCCGGCAATTTTCCAGGCTGCAGGCTACTACAAAAGTACCGGTACGCTTGCATAAGAACCATTTACAAAAAGTCAATATCGCTTTGTACGCTATCACGTCCCAAGCCAGTCATCGTCGCTCCTTTACATAAATTTCCTTCCGGGCAGCGCTCCAATATAAACACAATGTCTTCATGAAGCAATTAGAATTTGCAGCTTCGCGTCTATTGGTCGTTCATGTAGTACAGCGCCAACCTTCCCTCTCACATCCACCCGTTTTTTGTCAAGCAAGCAAAAAGTGATCGTAATATAATTATGATTTGGGGGAGGCTTTCCGAAGCACCAATAAAAGTTCAACAACTCTGGCGTCTGCTCCGGAGTCTTCGTTCATTACAACGGCGAGGATTAAGCTGGCTTCTTATACCGCTTTTTTGCGGACTTAGATGAAAGAACAGTGGGGTCACATGTCATTAATTTGATCAGCTTAGGAAATATGTTCAGGTGCAGATGAAAAAGTAAATGTCAGCGCTATAAAACTAGCGGTAGCACTAACCAATGCTCTCTAGTTTCCGCTCTCATATCCCCATAGCGTGGTCGTCATGGTAGTGACCTTTGTCCTGTGACCTGGACCCCAATTGTGCCTCGAACAAAGCGTCGATTCTCTCGAATAAGCAGGCTGCATTCAGCTCATGATGTGGTGTTGCTATGATCAGTGATCAGCAGATGCTGTTGCTTATCACCAAGTTTTTCTTCCTTTCTTTTTTTTTGCGAGATAAAACAAAAAGGTTCCCAACCGAGAAGCACTGATATCGCCGAAATATTCTTCGCTTTTTCAGACCTTACCGCGGTTTTGCGCTGTTTCTGAATGTACTGATAATTTCTTGAAAGTACTTTTAGGGGCATACTGCTCCACAACGTGATTTATTTCTTTTTTTTTCTTGCTTTTTTTTTATAAAACTAAACCTAGAAGAACGCCAAGGCTATGGAGTAGCCAAGCTGGTAGTCTACGGCTACGAACTTTACGCAAAGTGACTTGATTTCTTACGTCGAGCGGTTCTTTCTCTATTATATCGATACGCGTCAGCGTAAAAGGTCTTTTATTCATGTCTATTCATGGTGAGAATTTCTGTAAAGTTCCAACCCTCCGCCTCCCTTCCATATTCGGGCGTGCGTACAACACGTGCGCTTGTGTGATATGCGCAGAATTACGGCACATCTAGTGTGGTAAAATGATTCCAGTAGGCAAGCAGGAAAGCAATTCGGCAGACACCGCGTTCGCCCCAGCAGAAAAGCTGCCTTGGCGTCTCAGTACGGCAGTTTGTCCTATGGTAACCGCGTTACGTTAGCTACTGCTGAGATGGATGCAGATTACTTAGGAGTCACCAAGGCACTGCGGCAGATTGCTTCTGAGGAGGAGTCCTTGGTGTGTGTACACGGAGAGCTACTACAAGGCGTTAACAGTGCTGCCTACAGAAACGTGGTGGCCTGAGGGCATGAGCGCAAGAGAAGAAACTAGTGCGCGCGCAAATGTCGTGCATTTCATACAAGTGCGCGCGCAAATGTCGTGCATTTCACACAAGTGCGCGCGCAAGTGCGGTGCATTTCATAGAAGTGCATGCGTACATATTTCATGACCATGATAGCTTTTACCCGGACCGGACACATTGAGGCCCGGCAAGCTTTCACACTTGCCTATACAAAGGCTCAAAATATAAATGTGACCTTTTTGTCACTCGCTCTTTAGCGCGAGAACGTTGATATAACCTCGGGCCAAATTTATCAGCCTTTTCATTCGCGAGTGACATTTCAAATTGGGACATTTTGTGCCTGTCTTGACTTTTACAAAGGACTTGCAATTTTGCAGCAGCGATGACTGCAATGGGTATCCTTCTTCAAATGGTGCTTAAATATGCATCTTGCTGTTTCCTGTTTCTTAATGTTTCCTTTCACTACATTTAACACAATCGATTATATTGAGTTTCTCTCCTTAACGTTTGTTTTCCTTTTTAGGGTGCTTATTTCTACGTCCTCCAGTAAGCGTTGCCTGTAAGGCTCCAGTTAAATTCCTCTCCGTACATTTTTGTCGCCGATAATCAGAGCCCCGCTTCTTTCTCGCTACTGATGACAAATTTCGGACCAAAAGGCCCTAGCATCAGCGCGCCTTGACATTCATCACTGATGCCACGTATAATATTTATCGTCGATTGTAAAGAAACAGTACAGGCGGCACCAGCAACCCTCCTCCTAGGGGTTTCACTAAGCTAATCCAGACATTACGGATCAATATATGTTCACGTGCATTCAACCTGAATGCCTTCGGGCCAAGAAAAGCATGGCTGGAGGAATGTAGTGGTATTAACGAGAATGTAACTGGTCTCGCAATTAATATTAATAAGAGGTGAAATATCGAACGAGGTTCTGAGCTACGCCCCTGCGTCTAGACATGGAGACGAGTTAGCTGAACGCTGCTGTGAAGACGCGGAATTTACGATGGAAGGAAGGAAATAGTATAGACGGAAAGGCAGGCAGGTTAACCAGTCTAGCACAACCGATATGCTACCCTGCACGAGGGGACGGGGGAGATTGAAAGGTGAAAGGAAAGAGGAAGAGAGAGAGGGCGCACATATAGCACATTGTCAGAGTCAGTGGCACCTGCATGGAATTTACGATGGCGCATGTAAAGAAGCAGTATACCTCCCCGATGGCAGACCCAAGATATACAACAAGCAGGCAAGAGACCAGGCAGTTATGCGCATTGATATAGATCGTAGATACAACAGAGGGGTATTATAAGTAGAATTCGCACAACTCGATAATATGCGCGACATGAATGCCTTTTCTTCCGAAAACGGGAAAGTCTACGTATATGTAGAATGTTGAGTTGTCAGATCAAGAAAGCCAGATAATGGCGTTATCTGGGCAGCAATTCCTGCTTTCTGGCGCTGCCCGGGCCGGCGCCGATGCACGCCGCACTTGCGGTTCTCTTCGACGAAATGAAATCCCACTTGGCCGCTCGCTTCACACTTCCGAGATCGAAACCTCCTCAGTGGCTCTGCACGCACGCATCCTTTGAATAATGCACGCCGTCCATCATCCGCTCGTCTATCGCCTTTCTCCGCTACTCGACCTGCTGCGGTAAACTCTTCGTGGACGCTTTGTGGAGAAGCCATTTCCCTGCGGGCTTTCTTTCTCTTCGATAAACATGAGCCAGTCTCCCTGGTACGCGGCTTCTCCCATGGCGTTCCATACTTGGCTTCAGCCATTGGACGCGGTCGATGGCAGACGACTCATTAATTACGTTCGGCCAGACTGCGGTACCGCTTTTGGCCCGCGAATTTAGATTAATGAAGGTAATTTACACGCCCATGCTCCTGCGAAACCACGTGTGGAAGGTTTACGCGGTGGTAGACGTGGGAGGTATTTCGCTCGCGCCTATAATTCACGCGTCGGAATAGATGCGAATAGGAGGAAACTCATTATTCGCCTACGGCCGGGGCACTGATTGGCTGTTTTAAAGGGCCCGACAAAACTTTTTAAACATAGCCACTTAGAGCGCGTGGGCGAAATATTAATGCACCGAACGGAACAGCGCATTTGCAGTGTGGTTTCAAATGCAACGGGAAAATTGCCAGCACTACTTCCAACAAATAACGTAACAAATATGCTGATCCGAGGGACGCGGGATCGAATCCCGGTTACGGCGGCTGCATTTCGACGGAGCCGAAATGTTGAGGCCCGTGTGCTGTGCGATGTCAGTGCACGTCAAAGAACACCAGGTGGCCGAAATTTCCGCAGCCCTCCTCACCGGCGTCTCTCATAATCAGAGCTGGTTTTGGGACCTTAAACCCCACATAACAACAACATCACAGATAGACTTTAACACGTAATTTGAGACAGAACTAACATTAGCCGACTTTATCATAGCGAAAACGCCTTTGACAGTTGAACTTGTCCTACCATGTCTTTTTTCATTATTCCCCTTCTTCCTCTCTCTTCCATCTTTCTATTTCCCCTTCCCATTCCCCCAGTGCAGGGTAGCCAACCGGACGTCTTTCTGGTTAACCTCCCTGCCTTTCTGTTTTCCCCTTCCTTCCTTCCTTACTTTCCTTCCTTTTGAGTTCAACAAATAAAGTGAGTGGATAGACCTTGATCGATTGCGAGGTTTTACCTTCCGACACCACGATATGATTATGAGAGAGGCCGGTGGGGAGGGCTCCGGAAATTTCGACCATCCTGGGGCTCTTTAAATTGGGTGCATTTTTCTCTTCGAACACCGAAATAGCTTTGGCGACTTGGTCAGCGCTCCTCCTAGAACAATTCGCTTTTAAATAGGTAAAAGCGGGCCGTGTGAAAAAACACAGACAAAGAAAGAAAGCACACAGTACAGGTGTGCCAAAACTGCACTTTGTTTAAGGAGGAGCAGGTGAGGTGAAACTGTATTTGAAACGAAACTGGAAGTTCTTTGCTGAGTGCTAAGCAATAATGTTTGAACTACAGGCTCACAGCAGTCTCCACGACTGATCTTCACCGTTTATGACTACGCTGAGAACGTTTCGCAGAACTTCGTTAACTTCTGTGGGAGGGCGGCATTTTGATGACGAGTCGTTTAATTAAACCTGGATGCCAATCTTGTGCAGGTTGTCGCAGTAGATGCCAACTTATGTGTATGTAATGCCATCTGTCTCAGCCCGAGTGTTTCTGTTGTAATCCAGTGAGTGAGTGAGCGAGCCAGACAGACAGACAGACAGACAGACAGACAGACAGACAGACAGACAGACAGACAGACAGACAGACAGACAGACAGACAGACAGACAGACAGACAGATAGCCAGCTACTGAACCAATCAATGAGAACGTGCTAAAATCCACGCACTTCTTTCAGCACAAATCATTGATCGTTTTCCTGGTATCACTTATCGGTGAACATATTCGCTGAACAAGTCACGCACACCTTTTCTCAACAAGAGTTTGTTATTCGTCAAGAGGGATCCGATCAAATTCCGTGGTCAATACATATGATTATTCTTGTTTTAAGCGTTCAGTGCTGTGTAATGACGATTGAGAGAAAAAGCCCAGACAAAGCAAATAAGCGTATGGCAGGTTGATGGCAATAAAACTGCTACCAATGTTTTGTATACAAGCATCCATAGTTGTTCCTGCTTCTGCTAAACCAGAATGCAGGACCAGTAATAGTCCACTTCGTTTAAATTGCGCTAGGTATAGATTAAAGAAATTCAGTCCTAATAATGTTCATCTGTACGCGGTACACAAAAGTTCCGTAAATATTTTATAAAAGCTATTCCACTGTCGTACCCTTCTTCGGCAAAATGGAAAAATAGGACCACGAAATCATCAGACTACTGTCGCATACAAGACGCCGGTGTATTCTGAGATAACTGGGGAAAGAACTCTAAAAGCGCGATAAAAGAACACAACATATATAGAACAGTGGTGGCATTAAACACTTAACTAGCTTTATTGTTTTCATCGTGTTTACTCATTAAGCTCAAAGATTTGAATTTCCAGTCAGGATAGAAGCAACAGTAGCATTTCAATGGAAACGAAAAGCGCAGTAATATTTTTATAAACCACTTTCTTAAATCACATGCCGTTGCTTCGCACTCCTGTTGCTTCTGAAACACATTGTTGCCGCATCCCCCGCCTCACTTTATAATATAAAGAGAATAAAACGCCAAATTACCCCGCTTGCGTGGCACGGTAATTAATTTTCCCGTAAAAGCAAGATCGCCTTGAGAGTGGATTGTTTTTGTTTTTTGTTCGTTCGTCGTTTGAACAAGAAACTCTCTTCCCGCTTCGCTGGTGGTTTTATTTGCTTCTTGCTGAACATTTAGGTGCATGCATACTTCGATAAGAAGATTCAGGAAACGATTTAGCTAATTGCTCATTCAGTACCATCTCAATGCCGAGAAAGAAAAACGCCGCACAGGGAGGTCAGCACTGAGCGACTTTTCTTTTTAAGCACCCAATCGGCAATGGCTTTTTATTTATCTCATGATGATCGGCATTACAGTTAGGGTACCTGGAAGTAGATTTGAAAGATCAGTGCCCGGACGTAGATTTTAATGAGAATTTGTGATGCTAGAGATAGCGTCGTGAGTCAGATATGTGCATATATGGCCATATACACATATCTGACTATATATGGCACGCGCCTGTATGTGGCCGTATTTGCTCAATACGTGCCAGAATCGTACATTACATTCCTCATGTACGTCTTCTATTGCCGCATATGCCTCTATCATAATTTGGGCAAATACGACTACATATGGACACGTGCCATATATAGCCAGGTATTCCCAATTCCTGATATTGATATATATGGCATTCTTGTAGGGAAAGCGGGTGGGGGAAGAGGACAAGAAGACAGCTGCGACACATTTTGTGGCGAGCAGTTTAATCCGATAAACGAGTATCTTGCTCGGCAATAAATACACACAGCTTGCGGCGCGTCAGCAGCGACGTCAGCGCTCTTTTTCCTTTTATTGGCGACGACAGATACCCGTAGGTCTCGCGTTCGACTAACGAGTACTTGGCTGTCGTTTCTGCGTCCTTGTAAGCGGTAGCTAAAGGCGCCTAGGAATTCCTTCACTGCGACGCACCTCAAGGGAGGCCAGCAGGCTGTCGGCGTCTAATGTGTCATGCTTCGAAAGAAAGAAATAAAGAGAGAGAAAGAAAGAAAGGAAGAAAGAAAGAAAGAAATAAAAAGAAGGAAAGAAAGAAAGAAAGAAAGAAAGAAATAAATAAATAAAAAGAAAGAAGGAATGAAGGAAAGAAAGAAAGAAAGAAAGAAAGAAAGAAAGAAAGAAAGAAAGAAAGAAAGAAAGAAAGCCTCGTCCTCCGTCTTCTTCCTCGGCTTAAAAAGGAGGGAAAAACGGACACGCTGCAGCCCCTGGATCCACTACACACACCGTTGCGCTTATACCAGTGCTCCACCTTATGAGAGACAAGAACAAACACAAGACAAAAGCAGATAAACACAAGATACACCCCGACAAGAACGTTTACAAGACAATAGCAGCAAATTATTAACGTCGCGTTGCCAATCCGTACGTTAGCACATATACCATATACCTTACTCGCAGCAAGGTATAACAAAACATGTACCCAGCTGAACACAACATAAATGCAAGATCACGTATAAAACGCTACGCACACGAAACATAAACATCACATAACTGCACCGCAGCACAACATGACCACGCCATAACGCAAGCCCAACTCGCCGTAACCACAACATAACCAAAGCACAACACAAGGAAAAACACGGGCGAATCAGTGCTCCGCATTTTCTGCAGATTTCAGGTTGTGTGGAACTGCATTATTGATTCGTTTACCGGTTAGTTTACCGCTGGGCTTACCTTGTTTTTTTTCTTCGTTATTATGATTCCTTTGGAGGCTGCGTAAAACGCTCTGCTAGATGCCTCATGCGCAGTGCGCCGTGAAACCTTATACTAGTCTCTTAAACTCGGTAGATGCTTCGCTCGAGTTCTCCCATCATGCTGCGCGCTTTTCTATCGGAGACAAAGGTTTCAGCCTTGTTCTCCAGCGTACCGCTCACAAAATTTACCGTCGTGTCTGCACAAATACGAATAAGCTTCTCGGTTTGCCCATCTCACGTTCTACCTCTGCCCAGGCCTGACCAGCAGCCAAAGAACTTTCCTCAGTCACAGCCATTCCTTGTTTATATTTTTGTTTGCTTTTTCGAACTAAGACATTTACGGTTCTAACTTCTTCATTATTCTTTTATTCCCCACTTCTCTACATCGTTGGTTCCGTTTATTCACTCCTCTTTTGCGGTACTTGCACTACACAAGGACGTTTCATGCTTTCGAGGAACCGTATGTGCCAGCTGCCGTTAGACAAAGCGATGTAAAGTCAAAGTGAGCGGAAATATTCTCAGACGTGGATGGCCTATGGCTAGCCTGATTTATTGGACTACGCCTATCGACTGCGTACCCTCCTGAATTTGTTTTCTCTTGCCCACTTTCTGTGCTTTTTGCGTAGCGTAGTTCCACAGGACGAGATAAATGTATGGGGTGCACAAAAAGATATATGTACTGCCGTTCTAGTCGGGTACCCTATACCACCTTACATTTATGCCACTTGAAAAGACATCCTCCAGAGTGAGCTAACTCAATATATTTCCTGCATCACTGCGCTCTATTCACCTCTCTTAGAGACGGACGGTCTTTGGATAAGGCTGAGACATACTGCCGGGTTGAAAATGCCCTCGTGGTCAGACGAACGACGCGTACCCTAACAAGATATTTCTAAAGATGTTTCCGCCTGACCTTCCATGTGCTCTGATTTCGTACAAGAGTTAACGCATTGTGAAAGCAAATATGTACAACTTTATTATCTCTGATGCGAAAGAGAATCATTAGAAAGTTTGTCCTGACACTTCTGTGTCATTTTTTAAACGTGATTGATTGATTTGTGGGGTTTAACGTCCCACAACCATCTCTCATTATGAGAGACACCGTAGTGGAGGTCTCCGGATATTTCTACCACCTGGGGTTCTTTAACGTGCACTGAAGTCGAGCAGCACGCAGGCCTCAACGTTTCGCCTCCACCGAAATGCAGCCGCCGCGGTCGGGATTCGATCCCGCGACCTTCGGGTCAGCAGCCGAGTGCCATAACCACTAGACCACCGTGGCGGGGCAGTTGTGTAAACGTGAGATGCCCGTGTGCTGCGCGCTTGTCTCGTAGATAATGAACCGAAGCATTATTGCGCAGGGTGATTTGGCTCACTTTCATTCTGACTCGCCGTCCTCCATCTCGTATTTCCCGCGGAAATTAGTGCGTAGGTATTGACGTGCAGGCTCTGCTATCTTCACGAAAGCTTGTCCTGCAGTCTGGCCAAGTGACACAGAATGCGCGATGCTGCTCAGGATGCACAAAGTGATTACGACTTTTCAGGCGGATCTGATAATGATCAATGTTCTTTTATGGCGCAGGGGCCAGGCACGGCAAAAGAGCTCGAGGTTATTGCTTCAGGCGGGCCTTTCGAAGCCATTGTAATTTAGTAAAATGCAATACGATATTGATGATTCATTTGTTGGTTCATTCCCATTGATTCGTTCACTCTTTCATTCATTAGAGTGTTTTTCACTCATTGATTGATGTGTGGGGTTTAACATCCCAAAACCAGCTCTGATTATGAGAGACGCCGTAGTGGAGGTCTCCGGAAATTTCGACCACCTGGGGTTCTTTAACGTGCACTGACATCGCACAGCACACGGGCCTCAACATTTCGCCTCCATCGAAATGCAGCCGCCGCGGCCGGCATTCGATCCCGCGACCCTCGGATCAGCAGCCGAGTACCGTAGCCACTAGACCACCGTGGCGGGGCGGTTTTTCACTCATGAGCGACGTTCTTGAAGTTCGCGTTTTCTCTGAGTTATAGCTACCAACGTCGTCTTCGTACGGTTGATGGCGTTTTCAACTCTTTCATCTACAAAACTGGGGGAGTTTTTAATGCGAGACAAGCCCGATAATTCGCAGCCCACTTTTCCGATGTCAGGAATGTTTCGCTTGCCTGCCACAAAAAGTACAGTTTTCATCATCGTCGAACAATGTCTCACGCCAGTGAACGAAGGCGCAGTTTCGCTTGGCCGCCCAGTGCGAACATCACGCTTGCCTATGGACGTAGTCACATGGGCATTCCCGAGATTATCGCCGCAAAAACTGGATGTTGCGTGGCGCTGACGTGACAGATTATCGCTCGCCTTGTGGCTATAACTGATGCACTGACGCCTTCGCGTCTCCTTCAGCTGCGTTCCTTCGACTGTGAAAAACCTCATTGGACGCGGGACGACAGCAACTGCCGGGTAAGTAGCCCATATTTCGTGATCACCTGCCTTGCTATGTAAGCCCTAGGACATCACAAATGTCCGCCACGTTAATTGTTCATCGTGGTAGCCGTCAGCATTAAGTTAGGCATGGTTTCTAGCGCACCTTGTCGTTAGTGTCTCTTACCATTAGAATTTGCTACGGAAGAAAGATCTGACGAGAAAAACGTAATCCAGCCAATGAGACAAACGAGCGCTGGAAAACAGTAACGAAGACAGTCCCTTAGTGTTTTAAAGAGTACAGCGTTTTTCTGGGCTCGCCTGTCTCCTTGCCACGGCCCGCCACGCTGGCATGGGGCTTTTCCACCTGGCTGCGGATCTTAATATCTCGGGATCGAACCCCAGACGCGGCCGCTGCATTTCGATGAAGGCTAAATGTTGCGGCCCGGGTGCTGTTCGGTGTAAGTGCACGTTAAAGAACACGAGGTTGTCTAAATTTCCAGAGCCCTTACGGCGTCTCTCATAATCACATCGTGGTTTTGGACGTAAAACTCTGTCTCCTTGGCTGGACTACATTTTTTTTCCGTTAATACAATGCGCTAACTAGTAGGCCTGGCATACATCGGAGGATCGCGGTACGCTGGGATACGATAGGTCTGGTCGCGATACACGGGTTCATGGTAGGTCTGTTCATAGGGAGCGCTGAATGGGAACGTCGTGTGTAATACGTGGAGCGGGAGTACGACGGTTGGCGATAAGGGCAATAATGGGAAATGTGCCCTGCGCCGCTACAGGTGAAGCATATAGGCCTGTCAAGTGTGCGCCATTGGGCCAAATCTCGGTAGCGGCGAAACGTCGGTGGTGGTCGATGAAACGGCGCAGTCGGTCGTATCGGAGGACGAGTCACGAAGCACACTGATTGAATGCCTGCGTTTGCAAGCTCGTCGCGGACAACTGCCTGTATAAGAGAGATTGTCGGCTGAGTATTATCCGAAGGGCGTTCGAAAGAAGATGGCGATGCCATCTCGATTTCACGCCGCACAATACGTAAAACGCTATCTGAGCTGGACGGCTGAACGGAGGAATAAGTCTTCGTACGACGACTTAGCGGTGGTGTTAGGAAGCCGCATGAACTGTTTGGTGATGCGCCGGCTCTTCGCGCCTTCAAAACGTCTGCACTCGCTGTTAATTTCGTCCACGGTTGGGCAGTCTTTAACAACCAGCAGGTTAAACGCATCATCGGCGATGCCATTCAGGATATGGCCCACTTTGGCTGCTTTTGACATGCTGGAATCGACTCGACGGCACAGAGCTAGGACGTCAAGGATATACACAACGTAAGACTCTGTAGCCATCTGAGCCTGACAGGATAAATCTTTTGTAGCAGCGCACATGCCGCCAGCGAGTGGGCCGAAGAGATCGTACAACTTTTGCTTGCACAAATCGCAGCTTGTCATTTCTTCCATGGTATCATACCAGAGGCGTGCCGGGCCCTTGAGGTAGAAAACAAGATTGGCAAGCATGAGTGTCGGGTCCCACCGGTTGTGCGCTGCTACGCGTTCGTACAGGTCCAGCCATTCCTCGACGTTCTCACTATCCTTACCGGAGAAATTGCCCGGGTCGAGCCGATGGGAAAGGACGAATGGCGGGGCGGCGTTGCGGGTGCTTGCGTTGCGAGAGCTGACGGGGCGTCTGCTGACGCCCGGACTGGCCCGTCGTCCTGGTCGTTTGTCGGCATGATAGGACGGCCGAGAACAAGCCCGCTGCGCAGTTCCGTCTTGTGTAGCACCCAGCACCTCCACCACGATGGAACGGTATAAGGCTAAATAGGAAGGCCGTTTTATAATAACAAGGATAACGCCGGCACAGCCCCAATCGCGGACCGAGAGAAACTACTACACTACGTCGCCTCCTTCGTCTGCCTAGCGATCGTCGCCTTCCTTCCTTTCGTAGCACCGTGATCATACATATATATATATATATATATATATATATATATATATATATATATATATATAGCCTTTGAGAGGAGACCAGCCTTTGAATAAGGCTGGTTTCTAGCCGGAACGTCAGAATAACTGCTAAATAATATGTTTGTCACACAGACTTTCTGATCGTATGTTTATCCCGGTAGCCAGGAAGAATTTTTCTGATATATATATATATATATATATATATATATATATATATATATATATATATATATATACTATCAGAAAGACACAGTGACAAACATAGGATTTATTCTGACGTTTCGGTTGGAGGCCAGCCTTTTTCAAAGATGAAAAAGGCTGGCCTCCAGCCGAAACGTCAGAATAAATCCTATGTTTGTCACTGTGTCTTTCTGATAGTATATTTATCCCGATAGCCAGGAAGAACTTTCCCTGATATATATTGATTTCCTGATGACCACCGGCCGAAACGTTGAAAGTAAAAAGTTCTTGCACGTTCGTCCGTTTCTTCACTGCTCTCTCTCTCTCTCTCTCTCTATATATATATATATATATATATATATATATATATATATATATATATACATTGCCTGTGTGTCTGTTTGCAGAAGCAACGAGTTAATGTTTCGGCAATGGCCACACCAGAGGCTTTCTATGAAGTTATTGGCAGCATGGCTGAATGTGAAAGAGCGGGCAGCATTTTCTCTCATGAATATTGTTATCATAAAAATACAGCGAAAGCGAACACCTTCCTGTACTCCGTAGGAGGTATAGAGTGATTAAATTGATTAGAGGCTTTAAATAGCCGTGGTGCAAAGAGAACAAAGACGTTTTATTTCACCAGTGAGAGTTGACCCTTGCAGGGCTACGATCAGTGCTGCTACGATCAGCGCACAGCTGCAAGTAATGTTCCTTGCTGTTTGTGCGTCTTTGTTGCGACATATAGTGTCGTAGTGCCACTGTGTAAAATAGTAGTTGCCCAAACGATATAAAAGGAAACATGGCACTTAAAAAGATACCGACGCCATCAGCCAGGCATAAGGCCACTAAACAGTATAACTAAGCCAGTTATCAAGCTGCCAATGACCTGCATACTTCTCTTAATTGAATCTTTCAGAAATCTGTCCGACCATTTTTTGATTAAAATACATTGACAGGAACTACCCTACGTGGCTCATGCCACTGGAAGTGCTTAGGCGATCCAGTCCATTTGCGTAATAAGGTGTCCACGAACTCCTCTTTTTTTTATATATCAGATGCTTTTATAGTACATACTGGTTCCTTGCTTGCTGAATTAACGGAGAACCAGCCTTCCTTTTTTACCCACTTTTGGCGCTACAGATAGTAGTTTCTCAGAAAATAAAGAAAAAGAAAACTGTACCACAAGAAGAGTGGAGACATTATTTTTTATTCGTTTCATAATATAAAGCACCCTAAACTGGAAGCGCCGGCGGCAGAAGGTACAAATTACGTAATCCTGGTGTAACACGGAAATGTATTATAGCTCTTCGCATGTATAATATTTTTGCATAATGTATTGTGCTTTATCACAGATCAGACATGAAGCCGATATTAGGCGGCGAAAGAGAGAAGCAGATACGCCTTGTCGGCGGTCCAAAAGGGAACGGAGGCAGGGACACATCTATGGCTGCATATACGTATAGGGTGACCGCGCTGTTTTGCAATAACAGAATGCCCTCACAATGAATCAGCCGGTCTATTGCTTTGTTAGGGACATCTCTCTCGAGGTCTCCCATTGTAGCGAATCAAGGTTTCTCGTTTAATAAGTGGAACACGTCAATGACTCGTGAAATTGTAGGCGAACCTAATCTCCACTTACGCTTGGTTGTCAGGTAGTGCACCTCAGCGGTGGCGTGAACTTTGCGTCCCGATGGAGGCCAAATATTGAGGCCCGTGTGCTGTGCGATATTAGTGCACGTTTAAGAACCTCAAGTGATCGATATTTCCACAGCCCTCCACTACGGCGTCTCTCATGATCGTAGCGTGGTTTTGGTACGTAAAACCCGATAAATCATATCAACAGCTTTGTGTCCATCTACGTATGAACGTACGGGGACCCAACGTCAAAGTATGGACGTGACGTATAAACGTAAAGGTGGGTGGGAGCTACATCCCATTTCTTTGTTTCTAAGAAACGAAGTTGTAGACCAACCTAATCCTCCACTTGTGTGTCAGGTCGTGACCCTCGAACCTTGGTGATGGCGTGGTGCCCCTTCACTTATGAACGTAAAGGGGCACAACGTAAACGTATGGACGTTACATATGGACGCACCTTAGTGGTGGCGTGAATGCATTGTCCTTTTACGTGTGAACGTAAGGCGACCCAACGCAAACATATGAGCGTAAAGGCGATAGGAACTACACCGCATTTCTTTTCTCTTTCTTTCTTTCTTTCTTTCTTTCTTTCTTTCTTTCTTTCTTTCTTTCTTTCTTTCTTTCTTTCGCTCCGCCACGGTGGTCTAGTGGTTATGGCACATGGCTGCAGATCCGAAGGTCGTCGGATCGAATCCCGGCCGCGGCGGCTGCATTTCGATTGAGGCGAAATGTTGAGGCCCGTGTGCACGAAGTAAGTGCACATTAAAGAACCGCAGGTGGTCGAAATTTCCGGATACCTCCACTACAGCGTCTCTCATAACCAGAGCTGGTTTTGGGACGTTAAACCCCACAAATCAATCAAATCAATCAATCTTTCTTTCTTTCTTTCTTTCCTTCTTTCTTTCTTTCTTTCTTTCTTTCTTTCTTTCTTTCTTTCTTTCTATGTTTCCTTTGTATATTCACTCTCAGTGCGGGTAATGGGTCAAGGCAAGAGCGGCTCCTCTTCCAGCTATCGCCAAACTCTAGTTGAACGCCCGTCGCCTTCAGTTGCGGCCTCCCTTTCCCGTCCTAGAAATCTTTCGAGGACTCGCAGGGCCAGGTCGTATTCTGTCGTCGTGACGCAGCGAGGCGATGAGCCGCCTCTTTAGCTGGAAATTCTCTTCACACTTTCTTCGTAGCGGCGTGGCGGGAGCTCTCCTATGCATATCTGGCGGGGGCGCGTGCGCCTGGCTTCGAACCAAGCTTGTCTAGTAGACACGGCCTTACGTGATGTTTAAACCACGTTTAAACAGGTCAGCTGTTAAAGAAAAAACAAGAACAAAAGGCTAACGAGAAGCGCAACAAGGAGAACTTGAGAACCGTTCTCGGTTGTCCAAGTGAATTCGAGTGAAGATCGATAAAAATGACCGTGTACTTTTATGCCATGTCTGCTTGTTTTGCCCAGAAAACACTTGGCATCTCGTTACAATCAAATTAACAAACCAAGGCCTGTGCTCAAACAGAAAAAAATCACAGCATATCCACGTGGTGAATGATGATGAGTGGGCGAAGCTCCTGAGGGAATCATCGGTAAACCGTGAATCTTCCGTGTAATTCGCACAGACACGACTGCATGACGGTCACAAATGACAGGTCATTACATGAAAATCGTGACATGCATGTCATTAGCGACATGATCTACATCCCACTCGTTTCCTTAAAAGGGATGTATACCAATACTGCTATGGCACAACACGACTGCATGACGAACGTAAATGACAACTCATAACGTTAGAACCATGGCATGCGTGTATGAGCGGCATGGTTTACATGCCACAGTCTTGGGGTACTTGCGGCCGTTTCATTAAGTTCATATGTACCAAACTCGGTATAGCGAGACAACAATGCAAATCCATTTTACGTTCCTTATGCGTGCTTCGCATTTCCTTGATTCCCACTGCACGTGGGATCTGCCAATTTTTAAAGATGCACACATCTCTATGGGACAGGGCCATCCAGGAAACTAGACGAGAAATGGCGATGACGACACAGATTGTGTACAGCGCCATCTAGTATATCAGAACTCAACTGCAGTTTGTATGTACTTCTTTGAGACAGCGTCATCTATTATACTGTTCGGGAGATACTGCCGGTTACGCCTTACGCCGGACGCGTGACAAGGTTAGACTAAGAGGAGTTTCGCCCCTAAAATCCGAACATTCAATCCGAACGCCGCACTCTGTTGTTCACACAGCGACCCGCTACCCACCTCCCATCTTCCTTAAAAAGGACATTTTAAATGCGAAGCATTTCTTAGCGAACTTCGGCGAGTTTAAGCGTATCTATCTATCTATCTCTCTATCTAGCCGCCTACGATTTTGTGCTCTCCTGGCCGTTTCGCTAATCGGATGTTTACGAAAATTGGTATGCCACATCATGACTACATGACCAAGATAAATGACAGGTCATAACATGAAAATCATGATATGCATGATATGCATGTCATGTGTGGCATGATTTACATGCCATGGTCTTGGTGCTCTCCTGGCCGTTTCGCTAATGGGATGTATGCGGAAATTGGTATGGCACAACATGACTGCCTGACGAACATAAATGGAAGGTCATAACATGAAAATCATGATATGCATGTCATGAGTGGCATGATTTACATGCCACGGTCTTAGTGCTCTCCTGGCCGTTTCGCTAATGGATTGTATGCGAAAATTGGTATGGCACATCATGACTGCCTGGCGAACATAAATGGCAGGTCATAACATGAAAATCGCGACATGCGTGTCACGGTCGACATGATTTACACGCCAGTCATGGTGCTCTCCTGGTCGTCTCGTTAATGGGATGTATACAAAAAATGGTATGCCACAATATGACTGCATGGCGAACATAAATGACAGGTCATAACATGAAAATAATGACATGCATGTCATGAGTTGCATGATTTACATGCCACGCATTTCGTTAATGGGACGTATACGCAAATTGGCATGCCACAACATGACAGCATCACAAACATAAATGACAAGTCATAACATGAAAATCATGAGACGCGTCTCATGACCGGTATGATTTACATGCCATGGTCCTGGCGCTATACTGTCGTTTCGTTAATGGGATGTATGGGCTCCGTCTACTGACCAGAGGGCGCTACGTAGCTCTCGTCGGACGGCTCAGTATCGATGATATTGGTCTCTTGGGTCGCACGTATGAGACGCGCGCGCACGGTTGAAACCAAGGCGACAGCGACGCGCGCGTTTCTTCGCTGCTTTCCGGGCGTGCTGCGAACCACACGAACATTGCGAACCACACGAACGCTGCGAACCACACGAACACGAACGGCGTCGCCCTTTGGAACAGTTTGCCGCAGGTTTGGAGCACGGGTCTCAAAGGAAATGAAACGAAAGAAGGTGAGATGGGCGGTCGCTGCGGCTATAGAGTTGGAGACGCGCATCGCGTTCGCGTATTTTCCTGTCACAGTTTGCCCAATTTTGCTTCTTCTCTCCGCCAGGCACTGCATTCTGGCGCTGATGTCGCACATGGAAAACTTGACTGCACGGAGCCTATACGAAAATTGCTTTGGCACAACATGACTGCATGACGATCATAAATGACTGGTCAAAACATGAAAATCGTGACATGCATGTCATTAGTGGCATGCTCTACATGCCACTCGTTTCCTAAAGGGATGTATACCAAAATTGCTATGGCACAACACGACTGCATGACGAACGTAAATGACAAATCATAACGTTGGAATCATGACATGCGTGTATGAGCGGCATGGTTTACATGCCACAGCCTTGGTGCTCTTGCGGCCATTTCGTTAACTTCGTATGTACCAAAACTCGGTATAGCGAGACAACAATGCAAAACAATTTTACGTTCCTCATGCGTGCTTCGCATTTCCTTGATTACCACTGCACGTGGGATCTGCCAATTTTTTTTTTTTTTTGTAACCAAACTTGTGCCTATCCCCATCACATCGGGTTAAGTGAACCATCACTGCCGCAATCTAAACAGCGAAAACAGTAGGCAACGAGTGATACAAATCACATCAGCTGTTTTATAAATTAGAAGACACAAAATGGCCTGAGATTCGCTAGCACTAAGGCCATTCGGCAGCGGGCATTCATCCCGAATCTCAGTACGTGTTTCCCCTTAACTCACGCACTAGAGAATGAAAAAAATATAAATGAAGAAAGAAGAAGTACCATATTTGTCTCTCATGTGGGCGACGAGTGCAATGCCTCCCCTCACGCCACGTTCATCGACACGTTCGTGGGCACGTGAGTCGGCACCCTGTGCGTGACTGTTGCCTTCCTCCCTTTCTGTCCCGTCACGCAGACAGCACATATTACGAAGGACAGTAGAAAAGTAGAAATTGCGCAGGACGCTAGCCCTCCCTATAGTCCCCACAGTGACGTGCCCATTACCAGACTCGTGCAACAGACACCGTCTGTTGCAAACAGTTTACTCTCTCTCGTTCCACAGGCTCTCATCTTCACACATTAATTACTGCAGACCATAAAGTTACGAATTAATTGTCGCGCGATGAAATCAAAGGTGGGTGGGGACGATGATGGCCAAGTGAAAGGACTCTGAAGTGGCATGGGAAAAATATATAGGCAGAAGCTTCACTCTGAGGTGGCATAGCTGTGCAAAGAGCGAGGCTGACGGTTTGGCTAGGCTTTCTCGAGGTTTTTCCCGCGGCATCACAAGAAGCCGCAAAGAACACTCTGGCATTAAGACGCGTACACTGTTCAGTTTTCATCGTCATTCATCCGTTTCGTAGTCGTACGGTGGTGTGACCCGCAGGTACAGATCGTTCTGACGACGTCCCTGTATATAGAAACGGTTTTGCTAGTTTTGACGGGTCGTAACTCCGGATATGCGCATCGCCGACGTTCCGCCGCCGCTTCCCCGGCGCGATACTCGGCGTCGCAGTGACGTCATCTCATAATCTTTACGGTGGCGCCTCCAGGACTTTCGCGCCGCGCATCCTCTAATTCGGGAAAGACGCAGTAATTCGGTCTGCCCATCTTCACGACAATATGCTCGGCGAGAAGAAGCGGGGAATCTCTCGCCGTGGCACTGCCGTAGCTTGTTGCTCTGGCATTGCCTTTCCGGTAGTCGTAAAATATCCACATATGTATGCGCATAAATGAGTATACGTTTGCCCTGCGTGGTTGCACGTATGTGCGTTTGCTTTCGTTCTCACAAGAAGTCCCCATTATGCAGGGGCACGTCCCGTGTGCTGTGCGATGTCAGTGCACGTTAAAAAAACCCCAGGTGGTCGAAATTTCCGAAAACCTCCACTACGGCGTCTCTCATAATCAGATGGTGGTTTTGGGACGTTAAACCCCAGAAATCAATCAATCAGGGGCACGTCTACAGGTTTAATCTCCGTGGTTTTACGTCCCAAAAGCACGATATGATTATGAGACGCCTTAAGAGCTCCGGAAATTTCGACCACCTGGGCGTCTTTAACGTGTGCTGACATCGCACAGTACACGTGCCTCAAAATTTCGCCTCCAACGAAATGCAGCCGCAATGGCCGGGATCCGACCACCACTCTCGGATCAGCAGCCGAGTGCCATAGCTGCCATAGCCACCAGACCACCGCGGCGGAGGACGCGTCCACTGGTAGAATCAACGGATACATACGAGTTATGTCTGCATTTCGCTCTCGCATAAGGCCGCGGTCGCCTGGGCTTGGAGTCAATAGCTTGTTGCTGGCCGTTGCGGCTATTAGATGCGAAGCAGCTTATGGCGGGGCTTTGTCCGTCCCTCCTTCCCGCGTGCCACGTCCCTCGTCCCACACCCGCACAGCGCATGCGCGTCCCCTCCCCCTCACTCTCTTCTCCTACGCTTCCCCCTTTCTCTCCTCTGGGCAGCATCTACTCTACGGAGCGGCGCGCACGACAGGTGGTGCGACAGCTGCATACTCCGCTGGGGGCGCCACGGTAGTTCCGTGGTATGAAAATGACGGAGCACATGCGCCTCATTCTCTCTCCTGTGCAGCGCCGCGATGAGCGCTCGGGCCGCTGCCGCGAAAAATTACACCATCTCCCGCTCAAGCTAACAATCTCCCCGCTGCCTCGCATCCACACATGGTTCCCTTTAGCGGGAGATAGTGTAATTTTTTTTTTCGAGACACCGTACCTAGCACCCACCGTTTCTTCAGTCACGTGCACTCAGGGTTCCAGCAATATTGAAGAAGCACATGCCTGGTGCGCTTCTTTGACATTGGACCGTACCGTACGATGACGGGCATCTTTGCAGTTAATTGAGCAGTGTTACATTGTCTCGGGTGCATCACAGACACGGCAGTCAACTGAAGAAACAAATATACCTTTTCTGTGTAACCATACTTTCGCAGGTAATGTTTCAGAATGTAGCTTACAATAAAAAGGGGGGTTGATGAATTAGCAGCTACACACTTTGCGAACGCGCTTTAGGACGTCATGGCCAGGAAGGTTAAAATATAATCAATGGTAAAATGTAGGCGGAAATAGGATACGGCCACTAATTTCTTATACAGTGCTTTGCGTGATACTGTGAACAGGCATTGAGCCACTTTCGGTTCATCATGAGCGCGCTTGAAAGAGGGGCATTATATGCACTGAAAAAGTAGATATAAGTGTAGGTCTGGACCAAATATGATGGCACACGCCCAATCTGTGAGATTTGCCAAGATCCGGGTAATTTGAAAAATATGAAATAGAACCCCCATTGATGAACAATGTTGAGTAAGTTAAAATAATTAAGGGAAGTTAGAAGAAGATGCAAAGCTAAGCGCCTGTCCGCAACACGTGCACGCTCTTCAGTGCACACTCTGCGAGAGATTAATTATGAGCATATGTGTGGCGTATGTATCGCATTGACACTCTGTCCAATAAGAAAGAAAAAAAATTTCGGCAGAATATGAACGTATGAAACAAAGAAAGAAGGAACGACAGACGGAAGCACAATACAAAGTAGAAAGAGAGAGAGCGAAAGAAAGGTAGAGAAAAGAAAAGAAAGAGGAAAGGAAAGAAAGAGAGAAAGAAAGACAAAGCGCTAAAGAAGCAGAGGAACTTGAGCGTCGCGCAAAGTGGTATTCTGAAGCGATAAGCATTTGCCCTAGATCGACATCAAATATGCGGAAGATCAGAAGCATATAATACCAAGATATCAGACGCCGGAAGTCGCTGACGCGTTTTAGAAAGCCCTCAGTTGGTTGTGATTACAATAGCAAGTAGGCGACTAGACACATCGCCCCCTCAAAGCCCCTGCGCAATCCTGAAAAACGAGAGGCTTATTTCTTCCTTAGCACGTCTTGATTCTACTTGTACGAGGTAGACGATTGCTTGCGTTGTGTTGTGATTGTTCTTTTCTCTCTCTCTCTTATCTCTCTCTTTGTGCGTGTGTGTGTGTTGAATTTGCCCCATGTTTTTGTCTCGTGTAATCTTTGTGGATGATACGAAACGCCAGACAGAAATGACACGCATGGATTACTGTGATCGGTCAGCTAATGGTTTATTCATGCGGGTCACCTAGTAACAATGCGATTTGTCTCGTGGCTTTCGCGAGTTTCTATATACTTCTCTATCTAATGTCTATCTGTTCAGCTTCATGGACCTGGAACCACGAACGCTCGCTTGTTTTGCTTGCTTGCTTGCTTGCTTTGCTTTGCTTATTTCCTCCTCATTTTTTTTTCTTTTTATAAAGTTCAAGTGCTTTATTTCTTCACATAAACTTACTTACACAGGTATCTGAACCGATAGCCAGAGAAGGCTAGTTTCCGGTCCAGTGTCAAAATATAACAGACACATCAGGTGCAGAATTTAACAGGAGAGTTTCGGAACAGGCCTTGTTCTTTAACAGACAAGGAACAAGGAAATATTTCTAATTAATTGATGCAAGTAAGTGAACAATTACGGTTATCAAGAAAAAAGGAATTTGCTACACTGCTTAAAATTACGTGCAGTTTTAACCTCTAGCGTTAAAATATTCCACATTTTTGTGCCACTCAATTCAATTAGCCTTTCGCATTGTGCATTAGAGCACTTTGGTAAACTGAGGTTACCTTTCAAATCATGTCTAGTACCAGTATGTCTTTCATTCCTTTTCTCTTCTTCTTTCCTTCTTTGTTTTCCTTTCCTTTCTCTTTTTATTTCTTTCTTTCTTTTCTTCTTTCTTTCTTTCTTTCTTTCTTTCCTCTACATCTCCGACAATCTGTGTCACACCATATCGCACGTTTCTAGCGAAAAGCATGTCCACTTCTCTAGATGATATCTACTTCGCATTAAATAAAGCGCACGTACATTTTCTACCTTCGTACTGCCAGATCCCAGATGTCACAACGAAATGAGAAAAGGAGGCAGAAAAAGAGGGACGGGGGAGGGGAGGGCTGCCACCATCACGCTTCGCATACTTCGGTAGCCGCATAATAGACAGACCATGGAGTTCTTGTTTACTCTGCAGCTTGCATCGTGCAATAAGGTTTCAAAAGAGTCTCTTTGAAATCTGCGCTTAAGCCATGCGCAGAACGCTCGGGTTTCACCGCAAGCACGCGCTCTCAAGCGTAACTAAAGCGTGCAGTGTAGCGAGGCGTTTTGTTTCTTTAGTTTTCTTTTTACTCCTTTGTAAGAACTTCATGTTAGCCACTCTTTGTTAAGTGTTACACATTTTGTTCTGCCTCTTCACGAGCAGTGCATACGCTTGTCCCGTTTTCTTTCTTTTTTTTACTTATTCCCCGATGCGTGTGCGACGAGGTGCGCATTAATTTGAAAGAACGCATGCCACCACTGTTCTCTCTTGAATTTTTGTCCACAACGCATACAGAAGCTTCCTTGAAGAGCTCAAATAAAAACTATCGCACCAGTGTTTCGTTACCACGCTGTCGCAAAGGTTTAGTTCACATGGGCTTAAAGAATAACGACGCCGGCTGCTTGAAATGAATGTTTGCTCGAAAGATTAGGATGAAAAATAGAACAAGTGCTGAAATCGCCAGGTATGCTTAGATGCGTATCGGTTATCTGCTTTGGAAAAGTTATGGGTTACTTTAAAATAACCGTACTTTTTCGAGTAGATGTACTCATTTTATATTATCCTTAAGTTAACCGTCCTTTTTATAAGTCCAGTACTTTTCTCTGTTGATAGCGTCAGTTAGGTTGTGAGAGGCAAAATTCTACATGAATTGGTAGGTGCGCGCGCGTCTTGTGAAATATCTACGCAGTCTACCATTTTTGCGAGCGTTTTTTAGTTCAAGGGCACATCGGAGCACATGGAAACATTGCAAGATTTCTTCGTTCTAGGAGAGTGCCAGAGATAAAACGCTTATAAAGCGGCAAATTCGCCCATATATGTTACGTTAAGCAACTCCCAGTGAGCTAAGATATCTAACTGCTGTCAACATACGCACTATAAGCGTTACGTTAGAGCACCCGAGATTGCTAAAATCAATCTGGAGAATCCTATTGCATTCAGCCCATACCCTATACATCTCAGTATTCGTGGCAAATACCGCAATCGCCCTAACTTTAGTATCTGTGCCCGAGACAGGTACGGGAAGGCAGGGTGTTTATTAATTATGTTTATTTCGTTTCTCATTCTTACAATAAACTGCGATGGCGAGTTTAAACACGGGTCAGCCAGTCGTTCATCTCCAGAGATAGTTTAACTAAGTGAACTTACCGCTGAATGCACACACCAACTAGCCCAACTGTCCTTCTTAAGGATAGTTTACGCTGCCAGTGTAATCAGTGTCCCGGACATACCTGTGACTCCAGGCACTCAACGCGTTCATGTCCCTCCGGAATGCGCAGTCCATCGCAACGAAAATGCGCTCGGGTGCATTTGTACAGTTCCAGCTGACTCAGACAGCCGGTTGCCGCCATCCAGAGCGTGCAGTAGTCGCCTTCTCTACAAAGCTTTGTTTGAGCAACTGTGCATGACAGGCCCCTGTGTTCTCGATGCGTGTGTAGGGTTGAATAGGGTAATGCATTGGTGGAAATGCCGAGTGCAGCGGTTTTCGTGTCGCGAAGAGGTGCACATCGCGTAAACCGTTGCTTTATCGAACACAAGCTGAAAGGAAAAGGTAATGTGGGCGTGGATCTGCTATCGCTAACACCAATAACCAGCTTAGCTGGGCGAGCTTGGCGAAAAATTGCAATGTTAGGCAAAGAAGTGATTTTTGAGCATATCGATACGTATCTTTTCCTGCAATATATAATGTACAAAGACACAAAAAATGCAGCAACGCACCTTTTTCCATGAAAAAAAAGCACATTTATTTTGTTTTCACGAAAGTAATCGTCACCTTCACTCTTTAAACTATCCTATCTTTTCTATTATCTTATCACTATTCCACATCTCTCCCACCCCAGGCGTAGGGTAGCTAACCCAGCACGCGCGTGGTTAATCTCCCTGCCTTTCCACTTAATTTCTCGCTCTCTCTCTCTTCCTATATCTCCTCTCTAATATCCACACCCTCTCTTTTTTTTCCATTTTTCTTTCCTTTTCTTCTTTTTTTATTCACTATCACTAACATGCAGCACTGCCACTATCGCTATTACTGAAATGTGGCACGTGACTCTCACAAAAATTAACGAAGACAACGGTGAGAAGAAAACAAGGAGAATGGGAACAAAAAAAAACGTAAAGATAAATGTGCTAACATGAACACGGACAACAGTATATTCTTTGTGTATTCGAACGACATATATTGCAGCGCCTTATCTTGTTTGCTTAGAACCAGCAAAGCCGTCACTGGTATTGTCTGCATAGTTTATAGGGTACTTTAAACGAAGAGGGAGCAATGCGATAAGGACGCTAATTCGGCGTATGTGCGACCCAGGGAATGCGTTTAGGTCTACTAGAATTACAATATCTCCGAGAGTGAGTGAGTGCTGCCGCTACAACCAGAACATACCATGTGAAGCGATGTGTGCGCCGCGGTGGTGTAGTGGTTAGGGTACTCTGCTGCCACCCACAAAAAAAAAAAAAAAAAAGACGCGGGTTCCATCCCGGCCGCGGCGGTCGCATTTGCGATGGAGGCGAAAATGCCAGAGGCCCGTGTCGGGAGCAAAGCTAAGCGTCCATGGCGGTAGGGGAAAGGGACTGAAAGAGATAGAAAGGAGATAAAAGCCGTAATGGAGGGCTACGGAAATTTTGGCCACCTGAGGCCCTTTAACATGCGCTGACAACGCACAGTACACGGGCCTCTGGCATTTTCGCCTCCATCGAACTTCGGAGAATGGCTGTTGGCAACTTACAAAGGAAATTACGAATACGTGTCGTCATTAGCCAATAAAAATAATGGCTACTTTCACGCTTATCAAGAAGGAATGAACAACTGAGCTGGGGCAAGGGTGTGAGTTCACTATCACTGCCGTTTAGCGCTATCAGGATCTCGATATCATGTAGCAGTGGGTTGAGGGCAAAGATCTCGGTAGTGGACCGAGGAGAGGTGCGGGTCCCAATTTCCTTTTTATACAACCCAATACTTTGTTTATTCCTTTCTTTCCTTGCTTCTGTCTTTCTTCTTTTCCTTATCTTTCTATATCGTCCTTCGTGTAATCGCTATCAGCAGTGGGCGTAGAGGGCCACGGGCAAGAGCTTTTCTCTTCTGAGCCTTATGGTGTGTTCTACCACGCAGCCATACCGCACTAAGGGGGTGAGGTTCCCTCAAGTTGTTTAAGTGCGGCTTTTTTCCTCATCCGCTGCGTTGTCAAATGGAAACAAACAAATCTTATCAAATTAAGTGACCGCGCAGCTGTTGACAGCAAGCGACGCTCCACAGTAATCAACCTCGTTCTTAACAGCTCAGCTGTTAAAAAAGAGTATACAGTTAACTATCTGGACGTTAATTAAGCATTACGCAAGCACCAGTTTGCGTTCTTTTCCAAGTTTACGACGCGTGATTGACAGACGTGCTTGTCGTAACGCACTTGCGTCCGAAACGTTGCGCAGGAAGTTTTGGATGATGAGTGGCACGCTGCCACTCAACATCGAAAACTTCTTAAGCAACGTTTCTACACAACGCAGCTGCCACTCAACATGGCAGCTAATGACGGAAACTAACCGCGCTCCTATTCAGCCGCCTGTGCAAACTCTTCTTTGCACACACTTCCTTGAGTATACAACCCTAGGGCAGGTTCTGGCGTCTTCCTTGCACTAGGCACAAGCCGCCGATAAAGTTTGTGACAGAAAGTGCCCGGCAACAGAAGTTTTCGAGATGGGAAAGACAAGCAAGTTTCCGCGAACTTCTCACTGCTTAAGTTCGATCCCCGTTACGTGTGGGATTTTTCTTTCTTGTTGAATTTGTCGGGTGTTTTTAGCAAATTACGGTATGGTTGTGCGATGGGCTCATAAAAAGGCCGGTGTGCACATCGCCCTTTCCTCACTGATGCAGCCGGCAGTTCGATCTTGGCTTTCTTCAGTTTATCCACCTTCCCTTTTGTCTGTGTTGTTATACTACATTGTACAGTACAGTATCGCACAAAATGAGGGCTAGTTAAGCGTGCGTCAATAGTCCAACTTTACTGCACACGCTTGGCATTTTTTCTTGACGCTTGACAACATTCTTTCAGCTTTAGAAAGTTGTGCTTACTTCGCCATAAGCTTAAACATGCATCCTATGATGTGAAAAGTTTGGTCTATACCACTTTTATCAGACACAAATTAGAATATGCCTCCATTATTTGGGACCCCTTCAACAAATCCAGCATTTATGCTCTTGAAGGAATACAGAGAAGAGCCATGCGATTCATTTATTCTAAGTATAGCAGAGATGTCTCAATAACTGAACTCTTACGCTCCAACGGATTTCAAACCCTTCAGTTAAGGCGAAAAATATCCCGATTGAAGTTCCTTCACTCCTTGTTAAATCACAAATTCTATATAGACCCCAAACCTTACATTACCCTTTCAGAGACCAGGAAAACCCGTCATTCCCACTCCCTCACACTTTCCCCTTATATTGCCAGAACTAACCTTTTCAAATTTTCTTTTTTTCCACGAACCATAGAGGAATGGAACCGGATGCCTTTTAATCACCTCGACTCACGTCAGTCAATTCAAAATTACATTGTGTCTATTTCTTAAACATTTTCATTGTTGAGTTGACTGCTTGTTTGCCTGCCTTCGTTTCAGTTTTTTTTTTTCCATTGTGCCTTGTACGTGTTCTTTTTATATTGTACCCTGCCCCTCCTGCTTGGGCCACATGGCCTGCAGTATGATGTAAATAAAATAAAAAATAAATAAAATAACTGAGGGGCTCTTCAGGGGCCAGTGCTGTCGGCGTATACTGTGTCACGTCACGCAAGAAAGAAAAGTTAACCCACTGCTGCCGTCGGCCAACTACTCACGCTCTTGTGCTAAGCCCCCCACCTACATTACATCGATTATGCGAGGGCGATACAGAAAAAAAAGAAGAAAAGAAAGCCTCGTGGACCATCTTATTTATTTCAGAATACTGTTGGCCCTCAGGACGTTATAGGGGTGGGTTACAGTAATACATAGAAATACAACAGTCCTTGTTACACAGCAATATATTAATTTGTTTCAAATAGTAATTCGAGTTACAAAGCAATATAATATAACATCTGTATCGAACAACCACAACGCGTACATGACTGCTTAACAATGCAGTAAGTGATTTGAAAAATGTGGCTATGTGGTTTATAACAAAAGATTTCCAAGTAATTCATTTCTCAGAGCAATCAAATAGGTACGCGTATATTTAACTAGTCAGCCTAACCATAGAAGTAAAGAAAAAAGAAAACACCTATTAAAGTTGTTAAGCACCCTTATTATAACACCATATAATTCAGACTCTGCAAAATACTTTTCGAGTCTTTCCTCAGTCTTCTGCAGTGTTAGGTCGGAGCAGTGTTGGAGCCAGCGAATTCCATTCTCCTGTTGTTTTAGGAAAGAACGAATGATCTTTCTCTCGAGTAAGAGAAACGAAATGGAATCCACTGTTTCCCTTGGCCCACTACACACACCCTTTCCTACAGCCCACTGCTACATCTGCGGACAGATAATCTCACAACAAGAACAAACACGAGACCACAGCAGCTAACGACGAGATAAGCCTCGATAACAACATTTACGAAACAATAGCAACAGATCATTGACATAACATTAACAGTCCATACCTTATCACCTAAGCAGGATAACATGCGCCTTACTCGCAGGGCTGTATAACCGAGCATGTATGCAGCTTCACACAGCGCAAATAGAACATCGCATATAGAACTATAAGCACACGGAACGTAAGCATAACAAACCTCCCATAAGCATACCACAGTACAACATAACCACACCATAACATCAGCACACGACATAATATCCACAACATAATGCCATCAAAACAAAGGAAACGTATGAATCACCGCTCCGCACTTTCTACGGCTTCTTTTATCTTGCGCGTAACTGCTTTATTCCTTGGTTTTGCTCTGAGTTCAGCGCTAGGTTCGTCATTAAATTTGACGCCTGGCTTGCATTATTATTTTTCTCGGGATAATTTGATGTGTTCGCGCAGCGTTTCCAACTAATATAAAATACTATTAACTCTAACATAATCCTACTCACAGTTCTTATGAAGCTTAAGTGTTCTTTACAAGTAAGCAATCTTTAATGCCAAATTTGATCTGCAAGAAACTTGGGAAAGCCGCCCTGGCAGCGCAGCCATTGTGCTGCCGCATGTTTTCTTTGTACCTGTGGAGTCTACATTAAACACATTTAAGTAATACGCATTCGTTATTAGGGGATACTGTTGTTAGAAGTAACGCCACGTCAGGAGAGGCAGGACTACAATAAACCTTACTTTCGCTTTTACTGTTTCCTATTAAAATGTGAGCGCCTTTTTTTTTTATTTCGGGTAAAATGCACTAGAGTATCAGCATGCAATTAATAACTGAAGGCTTGGAATTGCGTAAAAGACAACTCCTATGTAAGCGATCTCCGTAAGAACATCAAACCTTGGGGTGTATGATGATGATGATGTTCATGATTGTGGTTCTGTTAAGGAAAGGACGCTAATTTCTGCAGCCCATGTGGGGAGCACGGCTAAGCGTCCGTGGGGGTAGGGGAAAGGGAGTGAAAGAGATAGAAGAGGAACGCAGTAGGGGATGGCTAGGGAATTTTGACCACCTGGGTTTCTTTAACGTGCACTGACAACGCACAGTACACGGGCCACTGGCATTTCTGCCTTCTTCGGAAATGCAACCGTCGCGGCCAGGATCGAACCCGCGTTTTTTGGGTGGCAGTCGAGCACGGTAACCACTACACCGTAACCACTACGGTATCTAACGAAAAATCTGCAGCTACGAAGCACATTAAACTTTATTCCCTCTCCCTCCAGTATGATCGCAGTGCAGGGAAAGGCTAAACATGGTCTGAACACGGGCGTGTCGAAGGCGGGGTAGTCACGTCCAGCTATGGCGCCATATATTTCGCGAGGGCGACAGTTTAAAAGTGTGCACGTGTAAACGCGCACGTGCTTCGCGTAGTTGCATATATCTTACTTCTTTCTTTTCTTCTAGGATTAGCTCCAAAAGTAGTTAGTCGCGGGAAAAAGAAGACATGCACAAAAAATAATGTTGCGGTTCATTGCTCAGCGTTTCGTAAAGAGTATTACGATGTCGTTGTCAAAAAGAAGCGAAATGTGATATTAGGCGAAGGACTATTGCTATCTGCGCGGTTTTATTATTGCGTGGCCTTAGGCTTAGCCTAGGATTGTGTTAAAACGGACGTAGATGTAAAAAAAAATGAACTGGGATTCCGGCCGTGGTGGCCTCATTTCGATGGAGGTGAAATGTCGAGGCCCGTGTACTCTGCGATGTCAACGCAAGTTGAAAAACCACGGGTGGTCCCGGAGACCTCCACTACGGCGTTTATCATATCGTGGTTATGTGAGGTAATACACCAGAAACTACTATTTTAGAAATACTAAACCTTCATGTTCATATGCTTGAGAAATAAAAGAACAACGCTTTCCACAAGTTTTCTGAACACATTGAAGAGGACAAACACCTTTTAAATGAATCAATATCTACCCAGTAGCTGATTTGAAAGGACACAGCTATAAACCAACTTTCGAAAAATAAAGAGAAGAGCACGTCTTCTAATCACAAAGAGTAAGCGCGATCAAATTTTTTTTTGTTCGTGGTGTATTGCAGGCTCCTAGTTTTTCAAAGCAACACGGACAATACCAGAAGTATTTTTCTCTTTGTCTGTTGGGCCCTCAGTTTTCCCTAACCCTGCTCACTAAGCGACGCCTTTGCCTTCTCTCATTCATAGATCGATATTATTCTGTGTGCCACCGCGGTGGTCTTGTGGCTATGACACTCGGCTGCATATCGTAAGGCTGCGGGATCAAATCGCGGCCCCGGAGGCTGCATTTCTACGGGGGCGAATTGTTAAGGTTCGTGTACTGCGCTAAGTCAGTGCACGTTAAAGAATCCTAGGTAGTCAAAATTTCTGGAGTCCTCCACTACAGCGTCTCTCATGATCGTATCGTAGTTTTGGGAATGAAAATTCAAGAAATCAATCGTCAATCACATTATTATGCCGCGTATTCCTGTGGCATCTCTTGGCGCAATAAAGATTTTCTTATATTTGTTGGTTTTTCACCTAACGATTTGTTATGCAGACATAATAAATATATTTGTACCTAAAAACATTTCAATATTATCGTCCGCTACTTAACTAGTGGAGACATAGCCAACGAGAGTAATAAAACTGAAGGTCTCCCGAAAATTATTGGTAAGTGTAGAAAAAAAGTCAGCTGCGCGAACAAAAAGAAAAAAAAATCAGTGTCCCTGTTTTGAAAAGAAAGAAAGATGGTTCGACGCGAAGATTTCTCCCGTGCACACTGAATCAAAGAGAAACTTAAAAGCCAACGACCACACACGAATCCATAAATGCTCAGTAACCCAATGCGATGCATATGTGATTTGATTCCTTCTTTAGTTAGGATTGCAGTTTTTGAACGTTGAAGTAGTATTACGACACCTTTCGTTAGGTTGCATAACCTTTATTTTAGATCATGTACAGTTGATTACACGCACACACTTTCACAGACGACTCTACACTTGCGCGGTATATAGTCTTTTGACTGCTCCGGTATGAGGTCAGACGCTTAGGCACCGTAACCTGACCCAGACTATTTTGCAAGCGTGACATAGTGTAGGAACGGTGTTGCGTCGTGGGTCTCTGTACCATCTGCAGTTTCAAAGAGTACGATCTAGCATGAAACTCTCGATCCAGTTGACATGCTCTTTCGCCGAATCGCTATTAGTCACCGCATACGACGGTGTGTACAGTTCGTCCGGGTAGCGTGGCTTCGCAGTGCCCGTTGTTCTTATCGGTACAACTGCGGATGTAAACTGTAATGTTCTTCTATACGTATGCCGTCCGCCATTGTTCAGTTGTGTGCCTAGATGCGCAGATCGTGTCGCGAATCTAAACTGCAGTGTTGCACGATGCGTATGTCTGGCGTGAGGGCCCAATTGTGTGTGCAGATACGCCGATAGTTCTATTGTATAAGCTGTCTTTCCTGTAACGCATGCCCAGTAATCACGGACGAAGCAGTGAGACATAGGAAGCTTTGCTTTAAAACATAAAATGGCATGCGTGATTGCACTAAGATTATATAGCATTATGCACACGATGCAGCATACGCATTAGGCATCTACTGATCTAATACAAAATAGCCGAAACGGAAGGTTATCGAGATTACACTTGCAGCTCTGATCGTCATACAGGCGTGTTTCTTACTAAGGAAATAACGAGAAAATGCCGTTTAGCGAAAGATCTGGAACGTGCTTCTTGAGGGTGAGGAGAGGAGAAAAGGACAGAGAAAAGGCAAGAAATCTAGGCTGTGCTGGGCCCGGTAGGCTACCATTGAATGGGGAACGGAGAAGGCGAGAAAAATTTTGACAAGATAGAGATTGAGGGGAAAAGAAATCACTCGACATTGTCAGTGTTCTTTGGCCATTTTCAGAGACTGTCAATGAGCCCAGTAGCTTTCAGAAAAGGCAACAACACTATCCTTGCTTGTCGTAGCTGAGACGCATAGCGCCATGGTCCTAAGATCTTTACAACAGTGAAAGCGTTGCCTTTTAGCTGTTGGAGCGATGCACGAAGTTTACTCCTTTCATTTTGAAAAGTCGGGCAGTGGAAAGGGAAGTGCTCGATAGTCTCGGCGAAATATATTACACCCATCTATCTGGAGGTAAGGGCCGACCATAACTTCAATTAAGAGAACCCTAAAGGCGGCGGCGACGATAGCTAGGACAGCAACGCTTAGTGACCATTTCTTTGTTGGAGAGCTGGGGAAGTTGTGGCCAGAGGACAGTGTAGGAGGCGCTGTCTGGCTCCTGAGCAAGGGCCGATGTTGCCTTCGTCTCTCTGTTGCTGCTGCTCCTTCTGCAATAAGACAAGCTGGCGTCACTGGTGACTCTGGTGAGCAACCGACATCGACACAGCCAACTGGCTTTAATTTGTGCAAGACGCAGGTCGAGCTTGACTATAGGTTATCTACTAATGATAACACTTTGCATCTTGTATTGCTGTTCTGCGTTAAGTGAGCCGCAACGCAGTCAGTAATCGCGTTTCTTTTTCTTTTGCACACTTGTCTGTGCTTTGTTGCACAAGCCAACGAGTTAAGTAAAAGCAATCTGCTTGCTCAAGAGATGCAAGCACATTATGTTTGCTCCTTCGTATTACGATGTGAACGTTATACAGCGATACATAGGCTTGGCGCGTATGGAAGCCATCTGTTCTTTGTACGCTATGGAATATATAGCTGGATGATAAATAGCGACTGTGTCTTGTATACAGTGGTACACAACTCAGACGACCAAGCTAAACTCAACAGCTCACTGCAGGCAATTTATTCCTGGTGTAACATTTCGGGCATGAAATTAAACACTTCAAAAATCCACTTCATTTCATTCACAAATAAGACAACCCCCCTTAACTTTACATATACAATAGGAAGCTACATTATCAACCAAAGCAACCAAGTACAATACCTAGGCATTACACTATCGCCGAACCTCAATACGGAACCACATATCTTGGCCATGTGTCAGAAAGCGGAAAAGAAATTGTCCTTCCTGAGGAGAAAACTGCGCATGGCACCATCTCAACTTAAGTTAAATGCATACAAAACCTTAATTAGACCATGTTTAGAGTACGCCGATCTCATTTGGAGTCCCATCAAAAACATCTTATTAGTAAAATAGAACGAATACAAAAATTGGCAGTAAGGTTCGTATATTCAGATTTCGCGAGGCAGTCCAGTTCTACACACTTACTAGCAAGGGCGAACTTAAAACCTCTTTCGCAACGTGGAATAATCTCGCTACTAAAATTTCTTTACCAATTATATCATGGTCAGTTCCACATATCACGTTCGAGTTATTTGCAAGACCCTCCTAAGCATTCATTGCGACTGAACCATTCTAAAGTAATCCACCAACCATTAAGTCGTGTTAATGCTCATAAACATTCCCTTTTTCCTTCAGCCATTTACCACTGGAATAGATTATCTAATCATATTGTGTGCTCTAACACCATAGAATCATTCATGAATCTCATACAGTGTGTTGATTTTGAATAATGAGTTGAGAATATATGTATATTTTTGTACTTTTGTCCCCACTCCTGCATGGGCCGAGAAAAGCCTGCAGTATGGTCAACTAAAAAAAATGAGGCATAATCATTCCTACATATTAGGCACTCATTCCATATGAAGTGGGGACGTAATATCAAACTACCATTTAACTATTGAAACATTTTCTTCCCAAAATTTTTAACGCTATCCAAGCAGTGCGTCTCTGCGTGCTTGGCTGTTCCGCATATTTATATGAAGCTCAAAAATTCAATTTAAATGTGAGGGCCATTGCATGCAGTTTGCTTGTTAATTTCGAACACCTTAACTAGTACCTCTAATATATGCATACCGATCACACGGATGCGTCAGAAAAAAAACAACAAAAAAAGGATTTCTTTGTAACTCAGAACTGCCGCCTAGCGAGGAAATGCAGCAGGTGTCCTGAACTGAAGACCATTGATTTTTATTAGGTCCCGTTTGTTGAAGCTTTGTCTTTCTCTTGGAAGACCAGCGTTCCATGCTTCTTCCGTAAGAGTAATAAAAGGCGATGCTCTACTGCATTTAGCTTGCGAAAGAAATCAAGGAAGACTCGAAACGTTAGCGATGCTGATGGCATGGCTACTGAATCTGGAAGTCCCGCTTGATGAAGCAGTACATGAGAAATTACTAGTAACGCAACTACATTTCTGTAAACAATTCGTTATTCAGCGGTTGCGTAATCTAACACACGAAATGCACTTGAGTAGGAGAGGATCAAAAAGAACACCTGGTGCTACAACGGCGTGGATTCTCAGTGTAGTTATAAGTGTATTTCGGGCATTTTCATACCCTGTATGTTCAAAATTGCTGGCTCTCTCAGTACAGCAGCCGCAGATAATAGTCTTCATTAAGGTGGCTGATGCTTGTGCAATAGAGATGAGAAATGTTATCTCTGGGCTTTAGCGAAATATCTGGTTAGACCGCAGCGAAGAATGGAACAACGCAACTGCTCATTAAGAACACAGGCACCTAAGCTGACATGCGTGATTATGTAGACACGCGTTCACTGCCAGAGCGCTTCACGAATAATGAAGTTTCAACTAACTAATCAGTACGTGCTATGCGCATCCCATTAACGGGACAACTCAGTAAACAAATAAACGTCCACGTTCTCTTATAGTTTATCGCTGCATATTTGCTTGGAAGTTCATTTAGGGAAGTGAAACTATCCACGATGCAGCATAGACTGTGAGCGGAAGAGAGGTAACAATGTACTGTGTGCGATGCAGTACTCGTCAGTGCCGCAGGTTCGTGAGAAACCGCATTAGTGGAATGAATACATAGTGTTAGTCTGGGGAAACATTTCTTGAGCCACCACTGCACGTAATTAACGACGAAGATCCGCAAAGAAAACGCGAATCATTGGCGAAGATTGCGTGCGTAGCCCTTCCATTGCACGTATACAGAGCCGTTCACGCACTAAGTGAAGACAAAGCGTTCCCGTAAACATATCTTGCGTTTTCTGGAGCTGCGAGAGCTCGCTACGGAAAATTGTGCAGAGTAAGTTGTTTGCTCGGCCCGCTCCATTTTGCCAAACGCAACAGTGCAGTCGGTGCAGCTCATTTTGTAAACAATGAACTTTTGACTTAAGACAACACACTTACAGTGTCTGCCCATAGAGTACCGTGACTGCCTGCCACGCGTCACTAAATTCACCGTAGCGCATTCCCCGCGAACGGGATTTGTCATGGGGGCACTAACCTTATTAACGCACCTTGCCGCAGTTTCGTCTTCGCTCTGACGCGGTGAGAACCTGAAATGATGCAAAAGCTACTGCTTCCGAATGTTTGCCACGGCAGAAAATGCAGGAAATCATGAGCTGGAACCGCAGCGCATCATTAAATTTTGCGTTCACCCGGGCTAAACCGGTCCCGAGCAGGTTGCATTGTTTAAGGAGATTTACAAAAATTGCCGTTTTTCTGTGCTTCTGTGAGTTCAAGAGCGCACGGTAGACAGTTGAAGGTATTGGAGGGATTTTTTGTGTGACACAGGTTTAGATGCCCGTCTCTAATATTGTGCTGTAAGGACTACTGCGCATTGTGCACATCCGCCTATAGGACGTGTATAGTGACTCATTGTACTTTATCGTCGTCACCTGTCTTCATACCCTCCTCTATCTCTGTATCTATCCCTTTTCCCCTTACCCCTGTGAGGAGTAGCAGGCCAGAGACTCACCCTCCTGGCCGACATCTTCTCCTTTCCCCTCATTAAATGCTATCTTCTTCTTGAAGGAGTCTGGACGCCCTCGGACCAGTGGCTTGAGGAGACATGTCGCCAGAGTATTAAGAAAAGTATATTCTGGTCTCTGACCCGTCAATTCTGTACGAGAATATTTGCTGAATACATCTGAGATGAATCGCTGACGACGCGCTCTGCAATAAAGTCCTTGAGTGCTTTAGCGAAACCGCCAAACGGAAACTACCGGAGAATGAATTTCGCTGGAAGCTGCGCTCGACAGCTCTCCAGACCGCCCTTCTTGCGACCCCCTGCGTGGTCTCGGTAGGTGTTTCAACATTTCGCGGCCACCACACAGCCTAAAAACAATCAACGAAGACGTATTATCTCCCTAAAAAACTCACGATAAGCTCGAAAAGTCACCATTTTGGAGATTTTCCCGTCATGCAATGAGCTGTAACTATCTCTCTGACCTAGGTTGCGGCAGCTGACTTCCAGGGTGTTCTTGCAGCGTCAGCAACATGCTGGTATGGCTGTGCATCGTTGCCATCTTGAAGAACCTTAATTTGTACCGATCGGATCAAGGAATTCTATTTAGCACAGCCAGTCTCACTTTACGAACAAACCTTCTACAACCTGTGTGGCTGATCTTCGGAGGAAGCATCATGATGCTTTGCACAATTGTAACTGCAATATTGGCCATCTGTTCATCATGTTAACATCTACAAAATCAGATGTCCTTAACATCGTTGACGTCCACGCACACTTCTCCTGTGACCCTAAATTTTGCTAACAGAACTCCACGGACAAACTGAAGTGATATGTTGTATAGCTGGTGCCCGGACACTGTCCGCTGATGTATCATTGCAATCGTGGGCCGGCCTTGTACGGGTCCCACAACGGCATTTTGATGGGACTGAGTTGGAACGACCAGGGGAATAATTCGCTTCGGAAGTTCGCCTTATTGTTGGCCTAGCGACCAACATGGAAGAAGTAGCCCCGACACGGTGGTCTAGTGGCCATGGTATTCGGCTGCTGATCCGAGGGTCGCGGGATCGAATCCCGGCCGCGGCGGCTGCATTTCGATGAAGGCGGAATGTTGATGTCCGTGTACTGTGCGATGGCAGTGCACGTTAAGGGACCCCTGGTGGTAATTTCTGGTGCTCGCCACTATGGCGTCTCTCATAATCATAGGTGGTTTTGGGACATAAAACCCTAGATATCCGTCAACATGGATGCACCACGACAATCATGTATTCTCAAACAAATAATACAATAAAAATAAAAAAAGAACTGTAGGTAGAAGCGCGCCTAACGTTCACGAGACAGCACCTTCTGAAGCCGTTCCGTCTTCCTTTCTCCTTTTCCATTCAGTCAAAAAGGCGCACCGTAAAACTCGGAAGACTTGGGGAAGATCTCACGATACCTAATGTGGAGATTCCCAATTTTCCTGTGTAACTTTCCCTATATAGATTCACTTTAGAAACTTTCGGCTAGACTACAATAACACTCGACGATAGAGTCTAAAGTACCTCCTAGAAAAGCGGGCTTTCTTTGCTGCTAATGCTGATATGGTAGCTAACCAGCAGTGCCATGACAGGAAGCGTAAAATAAGATGACGACCAGGTTCGATTAACGCATGACGTCAGAGGACCGATTTTAGCACAGCAATAATAATTACTTAATGCGACATCATGATGACGGGATACTTTTGACAACTTAACGGGAACTTAAGAGCAACTGTGTCGTAGCCACAGCGAGAATACGAATTAACCATATCTAATAATGTAATGTTCGCGAAAGTAGTTTAAGGGAATATTTCCGAAGCGAGTAACTTACTTCATGCATATTTACTGTTCTTTGGAGCGTTGCTAAGTTTCACACATGCAAAGACGCGCCGAAAACAATTTTAATTTATGCTGATGACATCCAAACGTGGCTCAATGGCTGCTTAATTTTCTGAAGTGCCTTGAGCGGTGATTTTGCGTATGCTAATGTGCACTGAAGTGCTGATTCGCTTCTAAAATCAAAGAAAGCATATAGCAAACCAAGTCTCTAAAATATAAAAAGAAACTGCAGTCTTGTTTTGGCAATCACGCTTCAGAATTTTAAAAGTATTAGAATAAAAACGACAGGTATGTACTCCCCACACATTTAATCACAGGTATTCTCTGAAATTGGGCTCGAATGTTGCCAGCTGTCGTCATTCGCTATTTCAAGTGACTGACGAGGCATGGCAACAGTCGAATGGTGTCTGAGTGCGGTGCATAACCAAGGCCTTGTTTTTCAGTTCCTGGAACACATTGGCAGTCTCTGTGCACTGAACAATTGTGTGGAGGTCCCTTAACGTTACATTGCAATCGGTGCTTTTATGTATTGTATTCGGTATTACTTCTGTAAGTTATTGAACTTGATGCCGCGCGTGTGAAGGTTATTTGCGTGTTAGACGTGATTATTTGCTGCACCCCACTGCACATTTGTAGTCACCACCATTATAATGCAAATTGCGCAGCGTGTATTCACATTTCTCGTAGCCGCGTGCCACTTACGAAACATTAATTTGTTGCTCATTAGAAAGGAAAGTAAAGGTAAAAATTATTAAATTTACAACATCGAAGATATAGTTGCACTGCCCATTCCGTCAAAGCACAATGTTGTCTTTCTCCCGTTGCCTGCTGCACGGAACTGCAACATTTGTCGTTCTCTCATCAACTGAGCAGTTTGAGACTCCAGCATCACGGTTGCATTATAAAGTACCATGCAAAGGCCTCACCGGCAGTCGTCAGCGTCCAGGCTGAATACAGATGCTGGCACTCCAGAACCAACGATCGAACATTGGCGAAACTGTACATGCAGCATAAGGTTACATAATTATTAACACGACCATAGAAAAGCAGCGTCTATCTGCTCAAATAGTCACCTTCTGTTTGCTCGAATTATATGGAGAAGTATTCTATAAACCTCGGCCTACTCCATCCCCCCCCCCCCCCCCCCTCGTGAGTAAAGAAGCCAGAAATATGCATCAGCGCATCCCTGAAGTTACGTCTACTCGTCATGGCTTGTACGATCGTGTGGGAGGCATAGTTTTGCACCGCCTTAGGTGGAGACACCATAAATCACGCCCGTGTTCTGCTCCTTCCCTTAGCAACTATTGTGCAACTCGTACTTTCTTTATGGCCCGGCCCAAAACTGTTATAAAGACGACCGTCCTGCCATCCCCGCACACTTTAGGAGGAAGTTCGGTATCGGCAAACCACGCCACACTGAACTTTGGCCTGCATGATATCGTCCAAACCTTGCACTGCAGCCCTTATTCTAAACATCCTCTAACGTCACCGAGGAAGGAGGGTCCAAGAACCGCCCGAGCCACAAAGAAGCGTCAGGCAATATCGGCTTCGATTGATAGTCCGGCCATTTTGAACGCGCTTGGCGGAGTCTAGAGATTTTTATCGCCGTTCCTGTCCCGGCTATAGAAGGGGGCATGGCCGTTACAGTATGGCCGGCCGCGCGAAAATGGTCGGGTGGTCCGGAGTCGAACGTCTTCGGAAGAAATTATGGAGGGCAGGTCAGAGGACCACAGCATAGCGAAGAAGGGGACGCCGAGAAGTTAAGGTGGGCTTTGTTCCTGCACAACGTGCTGCTGAGGAATAAAGAAACGAAATTAAAGTAGGTAGGCGGCACGCGCTATGGGCAGGTTACTGTGACGTCTAGATAGTGTCTCTCGAGAAAGGAAAATACTGCATTGTAAATTTTTGTCGGTATTCAAGGTTATATATGGGCGATCACCCAATGTTCTTACTGGCTCAACAATATTTTTAAACGTTTTTTAGTGAGGTTATTTATAATTTTAAATATGGATGTAGTGTGGTTATTTGTAACTGCAGCTACTTACATCCACATTTTGCCTCTAAAACGTCGCCATCGCCCCAGCAATTCTCCATGCGTTGTCCTCGTTGTGCGCACTTGTCTTGACGTCAGTGTCCCCATGTTGTTCCAGTTTCTCTAAGAACAGGTGCCTGGGAGACGTGTATATACATAAATTTTTTATAGCGAACCATAGAGCATATTTCAGCTTGGTTCTTCGAGCTGATGAAGATAGAGTTGCGCAGTTTAGGCCTGTTCTACCTTGTTCTCTAAACCTATTTTTCATCATGTTGAGTATCTGCAGACAGACCTCTAAAAGAAGGCGCTTTGAAGATTCCGTGTGCCTTTGCAACAGTAACAGTACGGTACATAGAAAGCAGGCTCAGCAGGGAACGTCTTCTAATCATATTTTTACAGCAGTGTATGCATAAGTTTCCTTTTTTTTTTTTGCAGCGAGTCTTCACATATTCCAGAGGACAAGCGAAATAACATATCAGATACCTATCATAGAAAAGAGCTGCACGTAAAGATAAAAACGCTCTGCGCTTTTTACTGCATGAGTGCTCGACCTCTGGTTAAGTAAACGGGTCGTCACGTTCACGGTAAAACATATGCGTTGTCAAATGTTATCTTGCACCTTTGAAGTTGCCTGCAACAGTAAAAACAAAATCCTTCATACAGAGTGGTCGCTAAAAAAACAAAGAAAGCTGGTCGCAGTGGAAACGTAGGCAGGGAATTTCCTCGAGCAGACGTGCAGAGTGAGGGTGACCACTGGTGACACGTTAGCGCAGGACGTGACCCTTTTACCGAACCGGAAGAGCAGGCAATCAACACTGATTCGCTTTCATGCACCGCACGTCGACGTACACGTGTCGTCAACGGGCCAAACGTGTAAGGACATTCGGAAGGCAGGTACTGAACCATTACTTTCAGTAGGTGTAAGACATCAGCCGATGAGTCTAATGGGATTTTTTTTAGTGTTCTCGACATGTCCCAATGCTTCATTTGCAATTCCACTTGGCGGTGAGCTGCTTCCAGCTGTGGACATCTTCGCATATTGGTGGGAAATTCGCAGAAAACCATTAACGATCATTAAAATAAAGGAAGAAGGCACGAAAACTTGAGGAAGCTTGACCGCAGCAAGGACACGTGAGTGAGTGAGTTATAAATTTATTAGAAGGTCAGGAGGTAAGATGAGGCTAGGCTAGGTGGGCTGCCAAGTCATGCTTCACTGCGACGTCTTCAACCCGTGCCAGGACCCTAGCAAGGACCATGCAAGGACAAAGAGTACATGACGTCAGAAAGAGGAGAAAAATGTTGAAATCGACGCATTCAGACGACACTTGCATATTGCTTTCGCATCGATCACTCCAGCCATGCCAGGAGTGGCTGAACTATCCGTGAAGCATGATCCTCTTCACAAGCAAACGATTTACATAGGTTGTTGCTTTTTCTGTGGTCAAGGGGAAAGTTTAAAGAAACAGTGCAATTTGAATTATTTCTCAAATGTACCGTAGTTTCGGTGCTAATATATTATGATGCAATTTAATACATGGAGGCTGTTAGATGAGACATCTGAATCTGTGATTTCACGATATTTTCGTGATTTCTATACAGAGCTCGTAATTTTTGTACGAGTCTGTTATTGTTCATGGCTTGGAAGAAGCACTAGCACTACGAACGGCGGCATTGATGAAGGCTTTCGAGACATTTATAAACGACTGGGATTCTCCTTGCCGGTAATGTCCTCCTCGCCTGTGAAGAGGGCACCGAGGCAATCTAGCAATCACGAAGAAGTAACGCCTTCTCACCGTAATACACGTGAAGTCTTCTGATGGCGCAGGAGGCCGCTGGAGTAGGAAGCACTGGAGAGTGTATCCGCTGACTACTGTTAATTGCGCTATAGAACGAAGAAGTTCCCTGGCCCAATTCCTTCTTACCTCATGCCACCTCTAATTCAATCTGAATGAGCGAGCCGCTTTAGCATTTGCATGGCATGGTTAAGTTTGACGCTGTACGCCGGGGTTCAAATCCCACGCGGACGCAAATTTCTTTTAGGCTCAATCACCTTTCTTTCTCTCACCTGTTTTTCTTCTCATGCAGTGACGTCACCAGTTTTCGCTGACGAGAAACCAGCGAATATTCTGCGATACGACCTCCTTTTAACGCCATCTCGTTCAGACAGTGCGTAGATATGTGGCATATTTTTGGCAGCGTAAGCTATTTAAGCTAGCCAAACTTTGTCCTGTTACTAAGTATGACCTTGACGTGACCTTGCCTCAGCCCTGTCCAGCTACCTGCCGCCAGTACTACCAGCATTAGCTTGTACACCTAGCATCGCCTTGCAATGCCTGCACAAGCTAATTAACTTGGTTAACATAAACACTAATTAAGCTAATCAGCCTAATCAATATAATATGACCTTCCAGTGCCTGTGATACTAAATTGCTTAGTTGACATAAGCAGCCAATTAAACTAATTAGGGACATATCCTGACGGTCACACGTTCCCGCCAAGTGATCACGTGACATGCTCCCGCCCGAAATCACGTAACGCAAAGTCACCATGTTCCCGCCAATATATCATATGACTATGACTTGCGGACCTGTTTTAGGAAACCAGCAGCCAGCCTCTGTCCTTGCGCGGCGTAGCGGAAGCTGCACACTTTTTTTTTTTCAGATCCTGTTGGACATTTCTTAATGTGCGAACCTAAGCGCAACAGCTTCTTCTAATAACTCGCGTTGATTCCTCTACAATTGCAACGCTTGTGGGAATTTTCTCAATCCATCGGAACTCTCAGATAAAAGCTGTCGTAGGGCAACTGTTATGCGCCGCTCCTCTGTCTGCTTTTAGGACATAAAGGTTATTGCATGTTTATGTTTCGACATGAACATCGTTTCGCCGGCTACTACTGCGACGTGCATAAATGCTTCGCGCAAGCCACATCTTCATGTATCCGAATCTTTGCGAAAATTATGGTAGATTTTAAACAAACTGCGCGTGCGCCGAGAATGGTTAAGCATATTCTGGAAAACTCGATCCAGCAATGTGTCGCAATGTTCTCGTTCATGCTATATATATATATATATATATATATATATATATATATATATATATATATATATATATATATATGTAGTGTGTGTGTGTGTGTGTACGCGCCATAGATTCCTGTAGGAGGATATACATTTCCTCGGTAAAGCCTGCTCTTCTATCAACAACATTAGAAAGAAAAAGGACAGCTCTAGGGTAAAGAAAACATATAATAAGAAAGAAAAGTCACAATGGGCATTATTGATACAGTTGTAATGCCAAGGAAAATTGCAGTGTTATACAGTAATATGATTGCAGTAATATGAAAAAAGGTCAATGAAGTACTCACAAAGGAAAGCGACAATACTGTGCTAAACAATAAAGACTCCGAAAAATATACGATAAAACACACGATAAATATACGATAAATACACACAAAAGAAAGTGACAATACTGTGCTATACAATAATAATTCCGAAATATATACGATAAAACAGAGAGGAAACTGAGATCATGGCAGGTTTACAATTTGTTTGCGAGATAATTTGTCACTGCGTCCTGAAATGCCTCAATATTTTCCAGAGATGCGATGCTATCTGGAAGGGAATTCCAACATCGGACTGCCCGTGGAAGCGCAGAGCAGTTGAATGCACGTGTCGACCCGTGAATGCGGCTATAGCTAAAATGATTATGAAGCCTGTGGGACGTAAAGTAGGATCGTTTCAAGCATGCTGGTGTTGTTCGAGATGAATGAATGAATTTGTGAAACAGGGAAAGCAAGGCAATGTCACGGCGAACACTCAGGGATTGCAATGAAAGGTTGATTTTGATCTGTGTTACACTAGAATGATAGCTGAAATCATTAGTAATGAAGCGGCTTGCCCTGTTCTGAATTCGTTCTAGCATATCATTGAGGTATTGCTGGTAAGGGGACCAAATAGGGGAAGCGTACTCGAGTTGAGGCCGAACGAGGGTGAGGTATGCTAGTTTGGGAACATTCGAAGGAGCATTTCTTAAATTTCGCCGTAAGTAGCCCAAGGATTGAGATGCTTTGGATGATATGGAGGTGATATGTTCTGACCAAGAAAGATTCGGGGTGAATATAATACCTAAGTACTTATATTGTGTAGCTACTGCAACAGTTTCTTTATTGATGTTGTATGAATAGAATGAAGGCGTAAGCTTCCGAGTAAAATGCATAACTTTACATTTTGACGTATTCAATGTCATTAGCCATTTTCTGCACCAGTTATCAATTCTTTTCAATCACTGTGGCTAGAGGAAAAGCAACACCAACATTTCAATCATAATGCCTACTTTAGAAACGTCCGATGTAGAGCTTTCTAGGTATAGCGCGCAGGTACACCTGTTCAAAAGCACAAGTTAAACGAAAACTTCAACTCAACCTCTTGCGAACACGAAAACAGCCGTTACCAGCGGCAGATGGGCACATCGCAATGCTGTTGTGCGCTCTCGGTTAGAGGTGCAGCTCACGATCTAACCTCCTATGCTGTTTTCTTCCCTGGATAAATTGGATCTCGCATCGCAAGCCCGAATTCCCTGTTTTTCGCCATTTTTCAGCTCTTTTTCCGCAGCGGTTCCTCAAGACCTTTCGCCTGGACAGGGGAACTTCCACCAAAACATGAAGAAATAAGGGAAAGAAGGCAAGAACACGTGTCGGTGGCTTGAGACTTTCATCATGCACAATCCAGCCCCCACCAACCCAATCATGCAAAAGCCTTATTGTAGACTAGCAACAAAGAACGGTAAAATCACAGAGGAAGTGAAACTGCGTATCGTGGTACAGCAAAGACGTGGTCGTTTTCTTGGCGGGATTCAGATTCCATTTCGTCCTTCCTAGCCAGCTACGAGCCTTACATCAGCTTTTCATATTTTATTGACCACCACACGAGCTTTCCGATTTTGTTACTCCCCAGGAAGAAGTGCCCGTAAGATAGCACTATGCAGCAGTTTCTACTTCCTATCTCATGTTTGCCACTGAGAGTCATTGTACGTTGGAAAAATTTTATATTCCACATCGTTTGGTAAGTGCGCATGTTTTGAACAGGCTTGCTCGGCTGTATTACGAAGACCCTGGAACTGTCTTATAGCCAGAATCACTGTGTATATATTTTGCGATTGTATTTGCAAACGTGAAATACTCATAAAAAATAGCATAATTTCTTAGCAGGAAAGTCACTCACGCGCTCAGCACACTAAACGATAGGTATAAATAATGAAAATGATTAAATCTAGCGAACCTACCTTATATTCTGCTGCACTGTTTGAGACCTTTGTGGATGTAATAAAAAAAGGAAATGTCTTCCAATTACACACAAGAAGAGAAGCTCAGGGTAACGTAGAGGCTTGACTTGATAAAGATATTCGTTAGAGCGATGGAGAACAGGGATGTCGCAAGAGCCAACATTTTGACAATGGGGCATGTGTTCGTCTGGGCGGCAACTGCATTCTCATGCTTTCGTTTTTACGCGCCTTGCGTCTTCTCCAGAAATATCACAAGAAGAGAAGAGAGACAGGTGCCAGTGAATAAAAAAGAAGGGGGGGGGGGGGGGGGGACGGGAGCAGCGTGTGTTCCACGTGTTAGCGTGACTAATGGGTTGTCAAAGGCATGTGCTAGATAATAAAACAAAAAAGGGGAAGAAATCACCTAATCTTTAATGTAGCTTTTTTTTAATTTTGAAAGCTTGCGTTTAGGCGAGACGGAGTTGCCCTCAAAAATACGCAAGTTCATCGTAACAACTGGTTATAATATGCTTCAGTCTTGTAATACTGGAAATGGTATAACCACGTTTGCATTGATAGGACACGTGTTTTAAGCCGCCTTCTTTCGTAGATTCCACTGTTCAATTTTTAGATGTGGATAGCCCTTAGCTAGAACGACGGCTTCCGTGTGTCATATTTCTAACCCCCCTCCCCCTTCTCCCCAGTGCAGGGTAGCAAACCGGAGACTAATATCTGGTTAACCTCCCTGCCTTTCCTCTCCCTCTCTCTCTCTCTCCATCTCTCTCTCTCCGTGTGGGCGGGCGATCCAGCTAGCAGCCTCACGTCGTGCGTGTGTGTGTGTGTGTGTGCACACACACACACACACGCGCGCGCGCGCGTGTCGACGGACGGATGGATCGATGGACCTGCCAATTCTCCATTTCATATCATCCCTTTCTTCGTTTTCTCAAAAGGGAACCAAATATTACTCGCTCTAACAACATCCGGGAAAATTTATGCCCGCGGGCATATTAAAGCACGCCCAGGATGTGAACTATACCGCCTCAGCACTGTCTTAATCATTAAGACTTGCATTCCTCAGCAAAGTTTCAATCATCGTCTGTGGAGAGCACCCGGAACGTAAGAAAAGGGTTTCCTAGGGCTGCGAGGAGTTTCAATATGAAGGCATACATCAACATAGAAACTAGTGCTTACTGTGCGATCTGGGATGGCCCTGAAGGCTTTCAGGAGGGTTTTATTTGCTACCCAATTAAGTGGGAGCTCTCTTTTAAAGAAGGCACACTAAGATGGCGTTGCGCAGCCCTCAATACACGGGCCAGTGACGCAGACACTGACCGCTAGCGGACATTTCAATATATTACAGATTATTGGATCAATAATCCAGTATACCCAACTGACATTAAGGGCAACTCCAGCGATTTTTCAGTATCCGCTGATCTGAATGAAATTTTCACTATATATTCTTCTCGGTACTTTAATAATATACGCCAAGTCAGGCGAATGTCCGTCATTTAGTTTTCCTGTAAATGAATTTTTAAAATTTTTAACAGATTCTCGCACGGGCCACCCTGTGTTTTTGACGTTAGTACCACCGCGCTGCGTACCCGAGCCAGCGGGCCTTCAAAAGCAAAAGGGCGATATTTCAGCGCTCAGATCGTCGCTGTCAAGTTCAGAAAAGCTGGCATAAGTCAAGTTATCGTCGGATGGCCTGGCGACTGGCATTGTTTTTGGCACCAGTTCCATATTTCTGGTAACGGAAAGGTTGTGATGTCACAGCACATGCTCCACAAGGCATTTACCCGTTTCGGTTTAAAGACGACATTCAGTCGCTTATTTAAAATTATTGGGGGTGTTTCTGAGCAAACTGAACCACCCTGGTGGTTACAGGACTATCAGTACCGTTGGAAAACATTGATATCAGAACATGGTGGGAAAAACCGCCGGAGTTGCCCTTTAATGGTATTTGGGTATCCTGGATTATTGATCCCATAATCCGCAATATATTTGGATGACCTCTAGCGGTCAGTGTCTGCGGCACTGGCCCGTTTATTGCGGGCTGTGAAATGCCATCTTGTCAGTGTGCGGTGCCTAAATTTGCAAACATATTTAATGTGCTGCTTCGTTCAGAACCTAGCTTAAACGAAGTACAACACTTAATCTTGTATTCATACAGTCTCTGAGCATTTCCCTAGAATTGTTTAATTTCCCAAAGAATATGGTGTTGTATATATTAAGTGTAGAAATGTCTGCATAGAAATGTCAGAAATTGTTTCGGGTATATATGCCATTTCTCCTGACGCAAGACAAGGGCTGTGAAACGGTCGTCGATTACAGGTCTTGCCTTACAATATACCCGCTTACGGGCATCAAAATGCCCAATTAAATGACGTAGACTTCAATATTGCGTAAAATCACGTGGATGCAACGTATGTATGCTCGACCGCTTTCATGAATGCGCAGTAGTATAAGTAGTATAAAAGCCGGTAATGCACGCGGACATTACATTGAGAGACAGGAAGCATAAATGCGTCATAAATATGCACGATCTCTCTACAACAAATGTGTTCAATTTAGCGCTATATCACATGCTTATAGAAGAGATGCCATGGCTATCCCGTGCGAAAATCGGACACTATATATTTAATATAGCTCGTAGTAAAACAGTGTGCACACAACACTTCATTTGCTGCGGCGATACACCGCTAATAAAGCTGAGGTGACATTCGGAACATTGCTGGCCACTTTTGGCAGCCGCAGTAGTGGCACAGGTTTTCAACTGGTTTCCGAAGTTGCATACTGCGAACCGCGACAGTTCATTCTCATAAAGGCGCTGTTTGCTGCTTTTGCGGTGGAGGCACGGTACTTTTATTTCCATAAACACTTAAATGATCACAAAGGGCAATAGACATAATTACTTTGCTCCCATATGAAAACGTACCACGATTTCCTTTCTCTAAGCTCCTAATTTGGAGTGCATCTTAGACCCACTAAAGCTTTGAGTTTGCTTTATGTATCTAACGGTTTGTGGTTCTAGCACGACAAAAGGATGAGCTTATCAGTAATGCCATTTTGTTCTACCCTCAACCAATATTTTTAGCTGAGTATAGAAACAAACGCAAACAGTGCGGAGACACCGTACGGAAGTGAGTGGCCCTGCCGCATCGCATGAGATGAATTTGCGAAGACATTCCTTTTCGATGATGATGACGATGATGATCCTCGTTCTGTTAAGGAAATGGCGCTAATTTCTGCAGCCCATGTAGGGAGCACGGCTAGGCGTCCGTAGGGGTGGGGGAAAGAGAGTGAAAGAGATAGAGAGGAGAGAAAGGCCGTAGTGGAGGGCTCCGGAAATTTAGACCCACCTGGGGTTCTTTAACGTGCACTGACAACGCACAGTACACGGGCCTCCGGCATTTTCACCTCCATCGAAAATGCGACCGCCGCGGCCAGGATCGAACCCGCGTTTTTGGGGTGGGAAGAAAATACAAAGGTTTCATATGGCTCTGATATTTTCACATCCTCTGCGTTCGCTGAGCATGAACGTGTTACGGGCGCGAGCCTTGTGCTCGGATATTCACAACTCAAGAAAAAAAAATTCACGCATCTCCATGAAGTGAACCAGCACGAGTGGGCGAAGCACTGGGGAATGTTCGGAGTTACCGTAAATCACCCGTCACATTGCCCACTCATGCATGTGAATGAGTCACAACGTGTGTGTATATTTACACACGCGTTGTAATTTATGCTCCTGGTGTTTATGAGGTTCCTGCGCTCCCACGTCGTAGATCCTGCCGAGTTCCGGATTACTTTTCGTTAACGCGCACGCTGCGAATCCCTATGGTTCAACTACGCAAAAGAAATCTCCGACCGACGCTACATTGCAGGTCAAGATCCAGTGCCTCTATACATATACGGGGTGGCCGGTGAACGGTTGTGCCGCGCGAGCAGCCGGTTTGTTCAATCAAGCAACTCGCTAGCAGACGCTGCCTGCGTCAGCGTTGTCTCTCGCAGGCGAGGGTGTGTTCTCGTTCCTCGCCAGCTTGCGCCAGCTGTTGCTCATGCGCAGTAGGGGTGTGGACGGCACAGGGACGGAAGAGTCTGGACCATATGCTGCTTCGCATCTAAAAAATATTGCGCTCGGATTACTTTCATGGACGTGATTATTTTCGCGCACAACGCCGACGACGACGAAACCACTGAGGAAATGCAAGCTCTCCTCGAATGAGTAATGGGTGACACTTTAGCGCATTCAATATCGGGGGCCACTGCAAGTCCAAGTGAGGGCCGGGAAGCGATGAAATTTGAAATTTTCGAAATTGTGGTAATGAGCATAACGAATATCGAAGATGTAGATTGTAGCGAGGGGGGGAGGGGCAAGGTGCGTAACGGAAACTTCACTTGTCTCGAATCTTCGTCAAGGACAGACAACAGCCACCAACGATGATTCGACCTATCCCTATTCCATCGAAAAGAAACATTACGTTTTTCTTTTTTCGAGAGATGGTACGCCGTTATGATCATCATGAGAACACATCGAGCCAGAACACGATGTTACTTGTTCTGTCATTATTGACGCTTAGCACCAACGTAAAATACAGACCGTTCAACTTTGAATTCACCATCATTGTTGACGCTGCAGAAACGAACGCTGCCTTGCATCGCTTGTCGTGGTAAGGACTCCTCCCTCCGCAATCACACGAAGCGAAGCGCGTCGTTTATTTCCTGTTACTAGCAAAGACCATTACAGTTGGCGCACGTAAAGCTTCTATATATTTTTTAGAAAAATTTAGGTACTTTAGGTGGAGGTGATCAGTTTATAGCCAATTCTCTCTTACTTGAAAAGATGTGTGTGTGTGTACGATTGGTAAACCAGCCCTGCCACGATGTTCTAGTGGCAATGACACTCGGCTGCTGATTCGAAAGTTACAGGCTGCATTTCTATGAATGCGAAATGTTGAGGCCCGTACACTGTGCGATGTCAGCGCACGTAAGAGAACCCCGCGTGGTCGAACTGTCAGGAGCCGCCCACCACGTATCTCATGGTCATATCGTGGTTTTGGAATATAAACACATAAATCATCAATTAATTCATAAATGATTCAGAGTAAACCGCTCTCTCCGAGGGGGGATCTCAGAAGAGCTGTCCCTTCCGTGTTTAAGAGAATTTTATTTCCGGATGTTCTACAGTACAAGGCAAATACTCATTCCGACGTGACCAATGTACTCAATGGCTTTGTTCAATCTAGAAAGCAAGGACGTTGCACGCTGGTCTCACTTTCAGAAACCGCCGTTGTTGTCTCTGTTATGTGATGGAAATACGTTGTGATTTCTCATGAAATATCGTTGGAAATTATTAACCATTCAAAAGCCACATAAGTATGGTGATCGTCGGTACGCCTCTTAATAGAATAACATAAATTTATTGAGAGTTCCATCGAATGTTGGCCAAAATACACCAATTTTTCCTATCGTAAACGTAACACCCATCTAGTTCTTCAGCAGCGTTGATGGTGATTGTGGTTGGGTTCAGGAAAGGATGCTATTTTCTGTAGCCCATGTCCGGAGTGCGGCTAAGCGTACATGGGGTAGGAGAAAAACTGAAAGAGATGCAAAGGGGAGAAAAGCCGTAGGGAAGGGTTACGGAAATTTCGACCACCTGGGGTTCTTTAACGTGCACTGACAACACAGTACACGGGCCTCTGGCATTTTAGGGGCGAAGCTCCTCTTAGTCTAACCTTGTCACGCGTCAGTCGTCAGGCGTAACCAAGGAGGTCTAAAAAAATTTTTTTAAAACCTCCTTGGGCGTAACCTGCGTGCCGGGAGGCACGCGCTCGCCCTCGGCGCGTGCCTCTGCTGTCTTGTGAGAGAGAGCGAAAGGCGTGCGTTGGCTATGGAAGCGCTCTTTCTTAGATGAACGCTACCCGCTCGCAAAGAAGGAGAACGCGCCCTCACCCGCGAGAGACAACGTTGGCGCAGGCAGCGTCTCCTAGCGAGTTTCTTGACTGAGAAATACCGATTGCTCGCGTTGGAGAAGCGTTCAACACACACACACACACACACACACACACACACACACACACACACACACACACACACATATATATATATATATATATATATAGGCACTGGGCCTTGACTTGCAATGAAGTGCCGGTGGGAGATTTCACTTGTGCATAGCTGAACCATGAGGATTCGTAGCGTGCGCGTTCACTAAATTAATCCGGAACTCGGCACGATCTACGATGAACCTCCCGAGCTTCGCCCACTCATCATCATTCACTCCGTGGATATGCTGTAATTTTTTTTTCACTGCCATCGAAAATGCGACAGCCACGAGCGGGGCTTTTTGGGTTGCAGCCGAGCACCATAACCACTACACCACCGCGTCGGTCCAGCATTGACTCCGAACTATCCCTTTGGGTTTCATATATTGTGTAACGTAAACTGGATAGTGCACGCAAAAAAAAAAAAAGAAGCAGACCGCAGGTTCTGAAATTCTCGTCCTAATTTCTCCTGTAGTCATCCGTCAGGTAATGCAATGCTTCAGAAGACATCACTACGATGGAAAATTGAATTACCTATGCTACTGGGAAATCCTGTGAATGCAGACGTAATTGCTGGAATCGAATGTGTTCACAAAAAATGTGATTGATCCATCTGTCATAAGAACCGCAGATAAGTGGCAATCTGGCGAATCGAAAGGCGGGAGATGGGTTGGGTACTCTGGACTCCCCTTTGCATGTACAGATAAGCGGGCACCTCGAAACTGTACAGGGATCTTGGACAGTTGCACGCAAGCGAAAGCTCTCGAATGACACATTTCTCCAGAAACAATGCATTCAACGCGCCAGCGCCCTGCTCAAAGCTGCCATAAACCAAGAGCGTTCGCAAACGGTGAAACCTTGCAAGCGTAACAGAAATGTTTGTCGGCGGATCGTTTTGTGAACGCACACATAGATCGAAAATATCGTTGATTCGGTGGACATTGGAAAATCACCAAGGATGGGTAACCCCGGCGATTATTCACTCTCCGCGAATCTCAAGGAAATTTTCATATGTTCTCATCGGCACTGTAATAATATGTGCCAAGCCAGGCAGTTGCAAGTGATTCAGCTTTCCCGAAAATGAATTTTAAAATTTTTTAGCGGATTATCATGCCGGCCACCCTGTATTTTTCGACGTCATTACTTTCAACGCTGTCTACACGAGCAGGCAGGCCGCCAAGAGCAAAACGGTGATAGGTCAGCTCCCAAATCGTCACCGTCAACTTCAGAAACACTGGCGTAACTCGGTACATCGGATGACATCGGCGCTTTCATTTTTCTGGCACCATCTCCATATTTCTGATAACGGGGAGGCTGTGACGTCATCGCATACGCTGCAAGAAGCATCTAGTCTTTTCAATTTCGTTTTGAACACGTCGTTATTAGGTTATTTCAAATTACTGGTAACTTTCTGAGTAAATTGAACCACCCTGCCTGCTACAGGGACTATCAGTGCCACTGGAAAAGCAGGGATATCAGAATATGATAAAAAGAAAAAAAAAAGCGCCAGAGATCCCCTTTAAGAAATAACTTAAAACAAGTTTATCAAGTATGATTGCGTCGCTTCTGCCTCCACCACTCCTTCTTCCACACCCATTGTTTCCTTATACCCGTTACTCACTCCACTCTGCTACTGCCTCGACCAAGCGACAACTTCGTTCAATAACACTACCCTTACACGATTAAATGGGACTCCCCACAGTTGACTCGTGTCGACCTCGTCTACCGTACGTGCTGGCATGCTGCAAGCACTGCTTGGAACAGACAAGTGTAGGCGAATGCTCGGTAACTAATGAGCAATGTGGCCTATCGTTGGCTAAAGGATACTGAAGTCTATCATATTACTTGGCAAGGCCGCGAAATTTGGGTATGTGATTTTTATTCTTGGATGACGGCTTCCGTTGGGTTGCTACAAAGAAATCTCGCCTGCTACTGTCACGTCTGAGTCGATAGCTAGTTTTGACTATAAGCGGCTAATGTAGGTTCTCCTCTCATGAAAGCAGCATTTGACTTATAGAACCTCAGACCAACGACGATATCGCACATGGAAATAACAACCTCCGTTGCTTCTGCCTTGCAATTTCATTTTCCCAGCAGAGCAACGACGTTCCAAGAGTACTCTCTTGGTTAAATGGAAACCAAAAGAGATTGATCTATTTCCTTGACTGTTGCATTCGAAGTTTCTTGGGGCAAGAAGCCTAGACAGGAGTTCAAGCCTAAGCTACCGTATAGAAAGTGAGAACTAAAAAAAAAAAGGCAACTACCCGAACCGTGATTTTCCCTGCCTGCTAGTCGATTCAGCCGATGCGTGTGCACACGGTTTTGAGAGCTGAAACGCCGAAGTTTTCTCGGGTAGTTTTCCCTTCAACGTAACAACGCAAATAGATAAAGATTCCAAGTTTTTTACAGGCGTATACCTGTAGATAGGGCCCGTCAAAAAGGCAAGAGCTGGGCAACTGCGCCGCCTTGTGATTTGCTGAAGCGTTAGCAAATTCGCCTAAAGTGCTTTTTCTCTTTCTTTTATTTTTTCGGTGTACGGTGCTTTAGAAACACCGAATCAAAACGCAGCCGTTAAAAGCATCTAGAAAGCGCTCGCAAAAGTTTGGATAAGCTCCAAGGATTTCTTTTCGGTTCGAACAGTTCAGTTTGTGCTGTTGCTAGATGGAAACTTTCTGCCGTACAGCGTTTCACACGTAAGTTTAAAACCACACACTCGCACGGGGGGATCCGCTTTTTTTGCTTATTTTTTCTTGCTTGAGCGGAGAACGCTCGCTGATTTCAACATCGCTATCGCGTTTTAAGTGTTTCTGGGAAACGCTAACTGCTATGGCTAAATGTGCTACTAGAATATGTACAGAATAATCAGCCCTTATTTCTCAAAATCTGGTCGTGGTGGATTGCACTGCATTTATTGACAAGCACGGGAATACCTGACTGTGATCGTGTGATCAGGTTGCTGTGAAAAAAAGAAAAAGCTCTTTTTCATTACATCCATTAGACAACAATCTAATACTCGTGCAAAATATGACAAGGTCGCAACATGCGAAACGAAGACCCAGTGACCCAGCATATAGTGGGAAAAGGAATTTAGGGAGTCGAGAAGGGAAAGGACTGGAATACCAAGAGCTACGTTGTATCCTCAGTCTTCACTCCACTGTTGCGTAGTTGACCTGATTTTCTTTTTTTATGAGAAAGCGTACAAGAAAAAACAAAATTACATGTTTATGTTTGCTACGTAAATGTGAAAAAAAAAACAACAACATATACAGGCCTCACACCTCAGTGCAACCATAATACCTCGGCGTGCTTGTTCGCATTCCGTTCAGGGATTGCCTGAGGCTAGATACTTCACGACGGCCTCCACTGTTGTCAATGAAAGCAATTTTTCGAATACTACCTCGCATATCACGGCTTATGAATGCTTGTGCCGGCAAACATAGTGGAGATATTTGTATAGGGAGGCCGTGGTGAACGTGCTGTACAAGACGCTGAAACAAACCCGTTGGAACTCAAACCGTTGTAACTTGCAGGATATTCACTCAGTGACACACCAAAGCGTTAGCTTAATTTAGACAAGCTTCACTTGGCAACGTTGAGAAACTGCCTCATTCTAATAAGATATACATTTACAGCGCTCGATCATATATTTACCACTGCGTTAAGACGTCCTTGTGTTCCCAAAACAAAATGTACTGTAATAACTTTGTTCGGCAACTCAAACTTGGCCACCCTTTATGTAATTGCGCATCGAGAATTGTGACAGGCTAAGAAGTGAACGTGTTCCTTCTAAGACATTTGCGCAACGAATTACTTGAGGAGTTTGCAAGTGGTCAGGGAGGTTTATTTTAAACCTCCTTGCAAGTGGTGGTACGCAAAATGTGCGAAGCACAGAAATTACCCACTGAACGGTTCAGTGACATTTCCTTAGAACTTGCGCGCTGCATATCGTCGAACTATTTTACGAGTATGAATGAATATGTCGTTTCTGAGTAAAGAAAAAGTGTTTAGTCCCACTGAGACTGCCTTCAACAGTTGCTATTTCCAGAGATATTGACGAAGACAGCGAGGGAGCTCACTGGCGCCAAAGTATGGCACGCTGAACTTCTCAATAACTTACTCCTGTGGTCATGAACTTAAAGGAGGAAAATCATACACTCTTTGGTAAATATAACGTCTTAATTAAAACTAGGCCCCAGAGGCGCTACGCCGCCTGCAAGTTCGTCCTTTTTTCTCACTCAAAGCTATGTTTGCACCAGTCCCGGCATAAACCTTAAGTTAGTTGCTTATAGATCACTATAAAACGAATATGCACCCTACTCACAGCTCCCCGCCCCGCCACGGTGGTCTAGTGGCTATGGTACTCGGCTGCTGATCGGAGGGTCGCGCGACCGAATCCCGGCTGCGGCGGCTGCATTTCGATAGAGGCGAAATGTTGAGGCCCGTGTGCTGTGCGATGTCAATGCACGTTAAAGAACCCCATGTGGTCGAAATTTCCGGAGCCCTCCACTACGGCGTCTCTCATAATCATAGCTGGTTTTGGGACGTTAAACCCCACACAAAACTTCCTTGACCCCACATAACAACGATACTCACAGCTCCAGTGTGGCAATGCCTAATGAGCCTTCTTTCAGCGCCCTCTTTCAGTGTAGGGTAACAATTTTCCTGACTCACGGCTCTGCACCTTTCTTTTATATTGTTCGTAAAGCTATCTTATAGAAAGCTCACGCCACTTTTAGCAGTGAGTGGGCTATCACCAACGTTAAACACAAGCGCAAGGTGTCGCTTTGAAGTCGCAGCGTTGTTTTCCGCAAAAATACTGCCCTTCATTGCCTTCTCCTATCCGCGCTCGTCAATGATCAGAGCGCATCAGACTTCTTCGATTATGTAATTACGCCGCGCACGTCGAAAGTAATTTCCGCGGGAGGTGCAAGTTGATGACACTGCACATTTGTTCCAGTGTAATGTAGGAAGCAGCACAGGAGCTGCGTTATGGATTTTACGGCACGCCGTGATGGAGGAGGCCAGTTTATTAATACAGCTTTTATTTATACTGCAGTACAATTATATCAAATGGTTCATTTCACCCTGTAGATCGACCACCTAGTATAATAGATAAAAAAAAACGGTAAGTGTCAAGCTACATGTTGAGGGCTTTGTAAGGTGGTCAGTGATGAGGTGTTCATGAAAGGTCGATGACCACTGCGAAAAACCCATAATGCATTGCGCATAAGCATGTGCAATGACATTATTTTTGTGGAATTCTCACGCAGTCGCCTTCCGGCCTCAGTGTCACCTCTTTTCGTGTGTAATTAAATGCGAAAATCATTGTCCACTGGGCTTGACGTGCACATTGAGTATTTGAGGTAGCCGAAATTGATGTAATGTCCTCTAATGGTATATGCCGTCAGCGCTGTGATTACGTATTTAACTTAAAGAAATGGTTTCTTGCCTTATGCGCCTTATAGGCGCATGCCTATACTAACCCTGATACACGCAGAACTACGCGTAACAAGGCCACTTTTTTTTTCGTATACATGTGATGAAGGGACTTCATGCCAGGCCACGGTGGGCTAGTGGCTATGAAACTCTTCTGCTGCTCCTATAGTCGCGGGATCGAATCCCGGCCGCGGCGGCTGCATTTCGATGGATTGATTTGTGGGATTTAACGTCCCAAAACCAGCTCTGATTATGAGAGACGCTGTAGTGTAGGTCTCCGGAAATTTCGACCACCTGGGGTTTTTTAACCTGCACTGACATCGCACAGTACACGGGCCTCAACATTTCGCCTCCATCGAAATGCAGCCGCCGCGGCCGGGATTCGATCCCGCGACCTTCGGATCTGCAGCCGAGTGTCATGACCACTAGACCACCGTGGCGGGGCGCATTTCGATGGAGGCGAAGTGTAGAGGCACGTGTACTGTGCGATGTCAGCGCACGTTAAAGAACTCCTAGGCGGTCGAAATTTCCGGCACTCTCCTCTAAGGCGTCCCACAGAATCATATCGCGGTTTAGGGACGTGAAAACATAAAAATTATTATTATTTAACTGAAGTAAATTGTTTCTTACCTTATTATACCTTAAACGCGCGTCACTAACACTCATACGCTCCGAATTACGCGTTAAATGTCCACATTTCTGGTATCTGCTGAAGTCCTTCAGTTTTAGTGAAATGCTATTTAATTAACCGCTATTTAAACATTTTTTGTTATACTTGAAATTGAATCTCAAAGGCATCTTACACTGCCAGTTTCGATAGTGGCAAAGTCTCGTAGTGTTCTTTGATGACGCATAGGGCGATTGGAAAATATTAGGAGGCCATTATTCTGCAACTCGGCAACAGCAGTTCGAAGCCATTACAAGCAATACCCTTCGATGAATGATTATTATTTTAGCGCTGGATGTAGCTTGATGTTTTCGACTCATCGCTCGCGGCGTGCTGCTTCATAGAACGGAAGAAAGCTGGGCAGGAAGTCTTTGTGGAAGAAAGTATAGTGCGTACGGGCACGAAACGCAGTTCTATGCAGTAAGAAAGGACCAACAAGCACATTCCAGTGGTCGATCTTTCAGTGACAAAGCATGCGTGGAACAGCCTCTGATTAACTTGTATAGAAAAAATTCACAGCATATCCACGGAGTGGATGATGATGTGTGGGCGAAGCTCCGGGTGCTCATCGTAGATCGTGCCGAGTTCCGGATTAATTTAGTTAACGTGCACGCTACGAATCCTTATGGTTCAACTACGCACAAGTGAAATCTCCCACCGGCACTTCATTGCAAGTCAAGATCCAGTGCCTATATATATATATATATATATATATATATATATATATATATATATATATATATATATATATATATATATATATATATATATATATATATATATATATATATATTGTACTGAAGATGTATGACATGCGCCCGAACGCCTGGATGCCGAAGACGACGACGATCGGTGGTTGTTACCCACGCTCTTGCGCGCGCTCGCCTGGACCCAGATCTACCTTCCTGCTAGCAGTCTGTAAAACAACGTCGCGGCCTGCTTGAAGACCAACATCCACATTTTAAGTGGTGGAGGTGCTGGGTACTGCTCATCGTACATCCTGGAACTTCGCAGCCGGACGCTACCATCGCCTTTGATCATGGCTGACCCAGCTCCCTCGCAAGCGGCTCCCGTACCAACGACGATCTTATGTTCTGGCTCTACCCGACAACGCGATCCGCCTGTATTCAGCGGCGCCGACGACCAGGACGTCGAGGATTGGATCGCCGAATACGAACGGGTGAGCTCCTGTAACAAATGGGACGGCCGCGCCAAGCTCACAAACGTCCACTTTTATATCACCGATGTAGCTGCTCTCTGGTATAAAAACCATGAGAATGAAATAATGGACTGGTCGACCTTCACGACAGCCATCACAGAGGTATTCGGTCGTCCCTCAGTGCGTCGACTTCGCGCGGAACAGCGCTTGCGTAGTCGAGTCCAGCGCAGAGAGGAGACGTTCACAAGCTACATCGAAGATGTTCTCTCCCTTTGCAAGCGCGTCGACCCATCTTTCGCCGAAGCAGAAAAAATAAAGCACATAATGAAAGGGGTCGATGACGATGCATTTCAAATGCTCGTCGCAAGAAACCCACAGACCGTAGCCGACGTGATACAGCTCTGTCAGTCATACGACGAGCTACGAAAGCAGCGTGCCTCAACGCGCCGAGCTGTTCAAGATCAAGCAGAAATATCCACCCTTGCCAGTGACGTCGCTGCTGATCACACCGCTCTACTGCCCCACATCAAGCAGTTCATTCGCGAAGAAGTCGCACGCCAGCTGTCGCTTGTCACCCACATACCCGAGCCGATGACTTCCGCTTTGGACCCGCCTCTTCGCCATGTCATTGAGACGCAGGTCGCTCAGGCACTACCACCTGCCCCTGCGCCTCTGCCTGTTGCTACACCGCTGACTTACGCTTCGGTTGTTGCCAGACAAGCCCCACCGGTCCCTGGCGCCTACCGGACCACGGGTCCCTTGTACACGTCGCCGCCACCTTCACGCACCGTGCCATATTCCTCTCCGCCCCCCGGACCAACCCGGGCTAGCACATGGCGCACCAGCGATAACCTCCCTATATGCTTCACGTGTGGCTTCGCAGGACATGTAGCCCGATACTGTAATCGGCGCCGCTTCCGTTACCAAGACAGTGTGGCCCCTCCAACCTATCCCACTCACCATTCGCAACGAGCTCCTTCTCCAGTCGCCGACTCTCCTACACGCCGCCCCCTTGAGTCATACCGCTCGTCTTCTTCACGTCGTCGATCCATCTCACCGATGCTTCGTCGCCCTAGCCCCGCTCGAGAGGAAAACTGACAGCCGCAGTTCCAGAGGCAAGAACTGCGTCTTCGTCGAACTGTCCAAGACCTCATTTTTACCCGCCCAACGAAATTGATGTGTTAGTAGAAGGTGTTGCCGTGAGGAGAACGTTGTTTTTGCTTTCTGTGGTCCAGCAAATTAGTTTTCGCCAGCCCTGTAAAGCTTTTACTGCCCTGAGGACAGCGGTAGCTGCGATCACTGTCACTGGGGAGCGCGTGACGGCGTCGTGCGCCGGCGTTCGACTGCCACCGTGGCGGAGGGCAGCAACCAAGATGGTCAAGCGTGGCAAGGGCCGCCATTACGGCAACACGGGTTTGGAACCGGTGAGTCTGTGAGCTATCCTGCCAGGATTCCCTACATTAAGCCGCCGACACTCGTCTTGGACGCGACGAGGACAGCTGAGAACATGTCGGATGAACCAAGTGCTGCGAAAAAGGTGAGAATGGATGACCGTACAGATGACATGAACGAGAAAACGTCAACTTACTCCCTTAGCGAAGGCGAAGACATTGACTGCGATGATGAGGCCGATCCTTTTACGCTTGTGACGTATAAAAAACGAAGGCTAGAGGGCATCCCAGTGGTTTTCCGGCCAGTTGAAGACACTAAAACTTTCTGGAAGGTGAATCCGAATGTTGTAGCCTCGGAAATCGTTGAGATAGCAAAGGAGAAAGTGCAGTCTTTCAGAGTGAACAAAGATGGGAGTTTTTCAGTCACTGTCAGTTCTCTCGCTTCGGCCAAGAGTTTGCTGTCATGTGTACAGGTGGCTGGCTTACTAGTGAAGCCATTTATCCCAGAGTCATACACAAGAAACGTTGGCAAAATCAAAAACGTGCCTCTAGAATACACAGAGGAACAGCTCACAGAGTATTTAAGAGATGCGGGAGTGACATCAGCCAGGCGACAGACCCGTTACTTGCGTCAGGAAGATGGCACAGTGGAAACGCGTCCAGTGAGAAGCGTAATCTTACAATTCCGCTATGATCGACCAATGCCCGAACGAGTGTACCTTGGCTTCACTAGCCATCCAGTCGAGGAGTACTTGGGGCCAGCTCGCCGTTGCTATAACTGCCAACGATATGGCCACCTAGCCAAGAACTGCAACGGAACAAGGCGCTGCAAAATATGTGCAGAAGACCACCACCACAAGGACTGCAAGTCTATAAGGCAACCTAAATGTGCGAATTGCAACGGTCCGCACGCTGCATCATTTTCTGGATGCCCACAAAATAAAGCGGCGGCTATTCAACACCGGCATGACATCATCTACGGTCGCAAGCAGCAACGTGGAACGCCTGAACCGAATATGAACACGGTGAATCCAGCGAAACCACCAAGGCCGCAAGTACCTAAACGTCATGATACCTCTCTCACATATGCGAAAGCTGCAAAGGAACCACGCAACCGAGACCACAGTGCTGGACTTTCTACAAGCCAGCAACAAATTCGAGAAAAGCCTCAGGAAACACCTCATCTGCCGACCAACCCCGCGGCTACGGCACGACCAAGTACGAGCACACAGCAACCAGTAAGTGTAATGCAACAGGGAAACTCCTCTGCGTCTATTGCTCAGCTTGTCATACCAATGCTGTTTTCTGCTTTGAAAGCCATCCTTATCGCTATTCCGCACGCGAATAACCTCCCTGAGGTCAAGGCCGTCCTGTCGATGGAACAAGTGGTATTGCAGTACGCTACCCCAGTCACAGCGCAGTAGAAGTATGAATAACTGTTATCAAAATGTCGCGATATACCAGTGGAATGCGAATAGCCTTCGCTCTAAGTGTGCTGACTTTAGAAAGCTTGTAGCACAGTTTTCTTTTCCAGTGTTATGTATTACAGAAGCAGGTGTAGACAATGCTTTTAGGCTTGCTAATTATGTTGTTTACATGTCCTCTCGTTCTGAAGCACTGAGCAGAACGATGATTTGTGTGCGGCGAGACTTGCCGTCGGTATTTTTAAATGCTTCATCATCAGACATCCCAGAATATGTAGCATGTGAAGTTCGCTTTGGTCATGTAAAGGTAACCATAGTCAGCGTTTATCTGCAACCTTCTACAAATATTTCAGCTCCCACTATAACAGGCCTCTTTCAAAAGTACAAGAAGAACGTAATATTTTGCGGAGACTTCAACGCGCACAATAGCATGTGGGGAAGCTCCTATTGTGATCGCCGTGGAAACGTTATACAAAAGGCGATTGAGCATAGTGACTTATGTTTGCTGAATGATGGCTCAGTGACATTTCTACGAGGCTTTAATTACTCAAGCTGCCTGGACCTCACGCTCTGTTCAAATGACATTGCATGTGGAGCACACTGGAGAACAGATATTGAGACAAGGGGCAGTGACCACTTCCCTATTCTAATACAACATCCTCGGCTCCGCTTTTCGACTTATCGGCGCTCTGCAAAGATAACTAACTGGCAGGCGTTTCGGTATCATACTACAAGCCAAGCCGATTCAGTCAGCGATATCCAGGGCTTAGTATCACTCATAGAAGACAAATTAAACCTGTGTTCGAAGTATGTAAGAATTCCTGACGGCTATGCTGGCGTAGACTCTGAATACGAGAGGCTTAGAGCAATACGGCGTAGAGCAGAAAGGAAATACCGACGCACAGGCCTTATTGAAGATTACAGAGAATGTCAAAAGATGCATGATCGCATGAAACGGCAGCTTAGTAGAGTAGGTACGAAGCGCTGGCGTGAATTCTGCACTTCCCTTACCCCCCTTACGGCAGAGGCAAAATTATGGAACGTTCTAAGGTCTTTCAGTGGGCCAGTAACCCACCAACAACCGTTCAGAGTCCTAGCTTTGGTCCAACAAGTGCCAGAAACGACAATTGCAGACGAGTTCTGCCAACTTATCACACGTCGAAGTGAAGCAGTCGATACACCCGAATATAGTAGCTCTGTTGAACAAGTAAAAGCATTGGTCAATGTATCTTTCAACACACATCACCATGAGTTAGACCAGCCTTTCTCGCTAGGGGAATTGCAGAACGCGCTCGATTCTTGCCGGCAGAAGACAGCACCTGGACCGGACGGCATATCATATGCAGCTCTGAAGAACCTGGGCCCTTTGGCCACGAAGACCCTTTTGAGGCTACTGAATGATATATGGGTTTCGGAATGCCTTCCTCCATCTTGGAAATTAGCAAGAGTGGTTCCCATACTAAAACCTGGCAAAACTCCATTATCTATAGACTCCTTTCGTCCTGTCAGCCTGACAAGTTGCCTCTGTAAACTTATGGAAAAAATGATTGACGCTAGGCTTCAATGGTGGACAGAATGCACTAACGCACTGCCAGAAAATATGGTGGGATTCCGCAGGCGCCGGTGTACGATGGATGCTATCTTAGACCTGGTCACCTATGTCGAACATGAGAGAAGTTGCGGAAGGCTCACCATTGCAGTGTTCCTAGATATCAAGCGCGCATTTGATACAACTAGCCACACTTACGTACTGCATGGACTAATTCAGTTGGGTATAATTGGCCGAACACTGAGATGGATTGCGGAATTCTTAAAGGATAGGAAGATCTACATTGAAACAGCTGATGGAAAAAGCAGGGAGCATCCAGTAAACCAAGGTGTTCCGCAAGGCAGCGTGCTAAGTCCACTTCTCTTCAATTGCGTTATGGCTGAATTGGCCCACATTTTGCCAGCCTATTTACATTATTCACTATATGCCGATGACCTATGCCTATGGGCATCAGGCTCGAATATTCAATCCGTTCAACAGCAACTACAAAGTGGCCTAATAATCATTAATGAGTTTCTGAAGAGCAGAGGTCTGATGCTTTCTCACGAGAAAACCGCAGTGCTTCCTTTCACAAGAAAATGCCTCAGGAGATTCCAGCTCAAGCTGGATTCTCAGCGTCTGCAACTTGTGCGGCAACACAAGTTCTTAGGAGTTATATTGGACAGGAGGCTGTCATGGGCTCCACAAACAAAAGCATTGGAGGCTAAAGTAAACGGCATAATTAATATTATTCGTCGAATTGCGGGAGTCAGATGGGGCAGTTCCACTTCATCTTTGTTACGCATTCATGCAGCCATTATTAAACAAAGAATAGCATACTCTGCCCCTATCTTACATGGCATATCTCGCAGTTTAGAGGATACGCTTCAAAGATTAATGGCCAGAAGCCTGCGTATATGTCTAGGCGTACCGCGCGCATCTGCCAGCGCCTTGGTAATCGCCGAGTCCCGTCAGCCAACTTTTTCAGCTCTCAGATTTACAGAAACTTGCCGCCACTACTTTCGGTTGGCTACGCAACACGCTAATCATCCACTATACCGAGCTCTTCATGAAAGAACAGGCGCACGAATGCATGAATCTATATTGCAGTGCAAAAACTTATTGCCGGTACACGAATATTGGCCTGCAAGCATGAATCATCCTCCGTGGAAACTAGCGATTCCAGAAATCGTCACTTCGATTCCAGGAATAGCTCGGAAGTGTGACATGCCGTTAATTGAGATAAAGCACTTAACCTTATCGCATCTTTACACTACATATGAGGACCGTATTCACGTCTACACCGATGGGTCATGTTTGAAGCAAAGCTCTACATCGGCATACGTCATTCCTGCATACCAAGAGAAAAAAGCTTACAAGCTCGGTCATTCCACAACATCCACAACGGCAGAACTTTACGCGATACTTTCGGCGCTACGTTTTATATGTGACCAGTCGGGGCCTCTTCGGTGGGTTGTTCTAAGTGACTCGCAGGCGTCATTGCTCAGCCTGAAAGCAATCAGCCTGGGAAAAACAAGCAGCCCGTTGACATACGAAATACAGAAAACGTACGCCATAGCAACAAATTTAGACCACGATATAATTTTTCAGTGGATTCCCAGTCACTCTGAAATCACAGGAAATGTCACAGCGGATTGCATGGCCCGCGCAGCTCATCAACAGAACGATATGTCACTCTTACCTCTAACGGCGAGTGATGCACGATGTAATCTGAACGGACTATGCAAACGCTTGTCCGAGGAAACTTGGTTTTTAGATGGTGCACAAAACTCGCGATTGTTCAATATAGATCCTGGAATGACGTTTCATATTCCGTTTGGGATTAACCGATCTGTGGAAACAGTAATTCATAGGTTACGACTAGGTACTGCCTATACTAGGAGCTTCCTTTATAGGATAAGGAGAAATGACAGCCCCACCTGCTCATGTGAAGAGGCTGAAGAAGACATAGAACATCTTCTTCTTCATTGTAAAAATTATCATGCCCCACGCAAAAAACTTCTACAGACATTAAATAATCTGGACAGACGCCCACTGTCATTAGCGAAAATTCTGGGCCCTTGGCCTACACAGAAATTACAGTACGCCGCGGCACGAGCACTCGTGAACTTCTTAGAGGACTCAAGGATACCGGAAAAATATTAACCTGCATCATGTTGGGGCCTGCATCGCAATTATTATGAAGCACTAGGGGTACATATTTCCTGTATCTTCTACATGTTCCTATATTTGTCACTAGCAATTAAGAGACAGTCTACATGCGCTATGTGATCATGTTGAACTTGACAGTGTGGACGGTACTGATGTGTGGACACTGGAAACTTATGAATGTCTTCTTTAATGGACAGTTGTACTGGAAGAGTGACCCTACATGTGTGATGTGATGTGATGTGATATGTGTACTGGAAAAGTGACTCTATATGTGTGATGTGATGTGATACATGTATCCGTGCCCGAGTACTTGTATTGATGAACTTTGATGAAGTGTACGTACCTTTGTGTTGTAAGCCACCCTATAAGAGAAGAGGAGTAGCCGGCGCCGCACATGGGCACCAACCTCTCCTTAAATTACATTTATTAAAAAAAAAAAAAAAAAAAAAGGTGTTGCCGTGCGCGCGCTTGTCGATACTGGAGCCGTTGTTTCAGTAATGAGCGAAAAACTTTGCCGCGATTTGAGAAAAGTTACCACGCCGATTTCCGACCTTTCCTTGCGAACAGCGACCTCGCATCACATCAAGCCTACCGCCCAGTGCACAGCCCGTGTAATCATTCAAAATGCCATGTATGCCGTTAAATTTATCGTCCTTCCCCGCTCCTCATATGATGTCATCCTAGGATGGGATTTTCTTTCCGCGCATCAAGCCCTCGTAGACTGCTCTCGTGCCGAACTTATATTGTCGACGCCGTGCCCTGACCTGGATGACCACAGTGCCCCTAAAGTGTTTGCCGCAGCAGACGTCCACATTGCGCCCTTGTCTGCCGTTCTCGTGCCGGTATTTTCGCCTGCCGTCACTAACTCATCTGTTCTGTTTTCACCATCTGCAGCTTCTGCAAGTCGCCGAAACTTTCTCCTCCCGTTTGCTGTAATTACCTTCTGCAGTGGTTGTTCGGCAATCTATGCGTGCAATGTCTCTGCATGTCCATTACTTCTGCTGCACGGCGAGTGTTTGGGGAGCTTCGAGACATTTGACTGCATCTTCGAGGATGCAGTGCTTGACGACAGGACACCACTGCCCATTTGTGCTGTCGCACCTAGCTGGTGACATATTCTTCAGCGCTATCGATCCTGAACTCACACCCCTGCAGCACGAAGAGATCGCCCGTCTTCTACAACGTTTCCGAACCTCATTCGATTACAACCAACCATCTCTGGGTCGAACGTCAACAGTTGTTCACCGCATCGATACAGGTGAACAAGCACCACTGCGCCAACGCCCATACCGTGTGTCGACCGCAGAACGCCGAGTCATTGATGAGCAGGTAGATGATATGCTGAACCGCGGAATAATCCAGCCATCCAGCAGTCCTTGGGCCTCTCCAGTTGTGCTGGTGAAGAAGAAGGACGGGTCAATCAGGTTCTGCGTGGATTACCGACGTCTGAACCGAATAACGCGCAAGGATGTCTACCCATTGCCGCGCATCGACGATGCCCTCGACTGCCTACAGGGAGCAGAATTCTTTTCCTCCTTAGATTAGCGCTCCGGATACTGGCAGGTACCAATGGCGGAGGCCGATCGCGAAAAAACTGCTTTTGTCACGCCCGACGGCCTTTACGAGTTTAAAGTCATGCCTTTCGGCCTCTGCAACGCGCCTGCTACTTTCGAGCGCATGATGGACACTATCCTTCGAGGCCTCAAGTGGAATATTTGTCTCTGTTATTTAGACGACATTGTGGTCTTTTCCACCGATTTCGCGTCCCATCTAGAACGACTTGACCAAGTTCTCACGTGTCTCACTGCCGCGGGGCTTCAATTGAACTTGAAGAAGTGCCACTTCGCAGCTCGAAAGCTTGTCATTCTAGGGCATGTTGTTTCGAAGGACGGTATTCTCCCCGACCCTGCCAAACTTTCAGCCGTTTCAGCGTTCCCCAAACCAAGCACTATGAAAGAGCTCCGCAGCTTCATCGGTCTATGCTCTTATTTCCGACGCTTTGTGCGCAATTTCGCTGCAATTATCGCCCCTTTGACCAAGCTCCTCGCTGGAAGTCATGACCTTTCAGCATGGTCTCCTGCTTGTGACGGCGCTTTCGACGAACTACGCCGTCTGCTAACATCGCCTCCTATTCTGCGACACTTCGACCCCTCTGCACCCACTGAGATTCACACCGACGCCAGTGGTGTTGGGCTAGGCGCTGTCCTTGCTCAACGTAAAGATGGCTTTGAAGAGTACGTCGTTGCCTATGCAAGCCGAACTCTTACCAAAGCAGAAGGCAACTATTCGGTCACGGAAAAGGAATGTCTCGCCATCATTTGGGCTATCGACAAATTTCGACCATATGTATACGGGCGCCCATTTGACGTAGTGACGGACCACCATGCCCTGTGCTGGTTGTCGTCGCTCAAAGATCCTACTGGCCGTCTCGCCCGATGGGCCATGCGCCTTCAAGAATACGACATACGCGTCGTGTATCGCTCCGGTCGGAAACATTCGGACGCAGACGCCCTCTCCCGCTCACCCCTACCTCCAGTCACAGCATGCTCCACCGACGCCATATGCGATACCACAGCCCTTGCCACATCCGACATGCCTTCCGAGCAGCGCAAAGATTCGTGGATTGCTTCCATCCTAGACTTTCTGTCTGGTCAGACTCCTGCTCCCATTTCTCGGACGTTACGTCGGCAAGCCAGGCACTTCACTATTCGGGACGACGTGCTGTACCGCCGGAATTACAGCCCCGGCGGTCGTCAGTGGCTCCTTGTCATTCCCCGTCATCTGCGCTCCGAAATCTGCTCCACTTTTCACGACGACCCACAATGTGGCCACGCAGGTTTTCTGAAGACATATTCTCGGATTAGCCTTCGGTACTACTGGCGTGGAATGTACCGCTTCATTCGACAGTATGTTCGGTCCTGTTCCACCTGCCAGCGACGAAAGACGCCGCCTCAGCGCGCCGCCGGCACCTTACTACCCCTGCCATGCCCTGTCCGGCCTTTCGACCGCGTCGGCGTCGACATCTACGGTCCTTTACCCGCCACAGTAGACGGTAACCGTTGGATACTCGTTGCCGTCGATCATCTCACACGATATGCGGAAACTGCCGCCTTTCCGTCGTCTACAGCAAAGGATGTTGCGACTTTCATTCTTCGCAATCTCGTCCTTCGTCATGGCGCTCCTCAAGAGTTGTTGAGCGACCGCGGTCGAGTGTTTCTCTCCGACGTAATCACAACATTGCTTCGCGAGTGCCGCGTCGTCCACCGCACAACCAGTGCATACCATCCACAAACAAACGGGATGACAGAACGCTTTAACCGCACTCTGGGAGACATGCTCGCTATGTACGTCTCGTCAGACCACTCAAACTGGGACCGAGTACTGCCTTTTGTTACCTTCGCGTATAATACCGCCATTCAAAGCACAACTGGATTTTCGCCCTTCTTTCTGCTCTACGGACGAGAACCTTCTTGCACCATGGACACTATCCTCAAATATCGCCCCGACGCCTCGGAGTCCACGACCATATCTCAAGCAGCTACATACGCCGAAGAATGCCGACAACTGGCACGTTCATTCACGTCACAAGACCAGTCGCGCCATAAGCAGACCCACGATGCGTCCGCTACAGTTACGTCGTATGCTCCCGGCTCGCTCGTCTGGCTGCGTGTTCCGTCCACTACCCCTGGCCTTTCGACGAAGTTTGTGCCCAAATACCACGGTCCGTATCGTGTTCTGGACCAAACATCACCGGTGAACTACGTGATCGAGCCATTACAACCATCTTCTGACCATCGTCGTCGCGGCACGGAAATTGTCCACGTGTCCCGTCTAAAGCAGTGTTACGATCCCCCAGTGTTTTCTTGCCCCTAGGTCGCCAGGATGGCTCCTTATTCCGTGGAGAGTAGTTGTACTGAAGATGTATGACATGCGCCCGAACGCCTGGATGCCGAAGACGACGACGATCGGTGGTTGTTACCCACGCTCTTGCGCGCGCTCGCCTGGACCCAGATCTACCTTCCTGCTAGCAGTCTGTAAAACAACGTCGCGGCCTGCTTGAAGACCAACATCCACATTTTAAGATATATATATATATATATATATATATATATATATATATATATATATATATATATATATATATATATATATATATGGGTGGCCGGTGAACGGTTCTCCAGCGCGAGCAGTCGGTATTTTTCAATCAAGAAACTCGCTAGAAGACGCTGCCTGCGCCAACGTTGTCTCTCGCGGGTGAGGGCGCGTTCTCCTTCTTTGCGAGCTGGTGGAGCGTTCATCGAAGAAAGAGCGTTTCCGTAGTCAACACGCGCCTTTCGCTCTCTCTCTCTCTCTCACACAAGACGGCAGATGGAAGAGTGGGAGAGATCGCGCGCCGGGAGGCTCGTGCCGAGGGCGAGCGCGAGCCTTCCGGCGCGCGAGCTCTCGAGCGCGAGGTGGCTACATACATACATACTACTACTAGTACTACTACTACAGAGGAGGGAACGACCCACACCCTAAGGAGCTTCGCCCCTAAAATTTTCCAGCTGCAATACTTTACCTGGTCATGTGACTTGTGACGCGTATTACCACGTGCCTTCGCTGCATTTTTCCCATCCTCTCCCCAGAGACGTTAAAATCTGGTGTCTACACCACACACTACACTGTAAGACGACGTCCATTTTTCTTCTTCTTTGAATCATGCTCCCTTTGGAGTCTGAAGCAAGTAATGATAAAATCAGCACGCTATAATCGTGCAATAAGGAAGGGGTACTTCGCCAAATCCATCATGTATTCGCTAGACAAATGCTATTAAAATGTAAGCAAAGCTGCTGCAGCGACAAATTCAGTACTATACGAAGCAGCAGAGTACTCAGAACTGCACTCCGCGAAAGCTGAGAGTAATCAAAACTCCGACGTTAAGTTCCCTTACAAAAGGAGCTAGATGAATTATTCTTGCCCTTTTGACTGATGTTCAACGAACTTTCTTCCATGGATTTCTTATATTTGTCACATGTTATTTCAGGAGTCATCCTTTACAGCCTAGGAGCGGCCAAGCAATTATCGTGATGGACGACGTTTTAACGGAAGCGGCTGCAGAAATTGGAAACTACAAAAACACCAAAAGCACAAGGATTTCTTCCGGTTGTCTCACGTCAGTTTTTTTATGGATCGCATTTGTTATCGCCTCGGTTTATCTCGAATCTTAGGTTTTATCAAAAGCCGTCAACGTAATACGCGGCTCAGAGTAGTTTGCCAGGATTCTCGTTAGTTTAGTGGCATCCTATTCACACCTGTAGCGGACGTTACTCTAGAACATTAGAGATTGATGAATGCTCACGAATTCACAGCTGCTAATCGTTAAGTGTGTATGAACGATGGACGAATCCCTGAGAGAGTCGAATTCGACTTAAGAGAATGTTTTTAACTTTGATGACTGAGTGTGCCATTCTCACTGATTTAGGGTAACGCGTAAATGAACTATAGTACCAAACTTGAATAATTACTGCGCGGTTAGCATACAGAAAAAAAGACTGCTCGGTTTCTTTCTCATGTCTGTTCTCTGTAACGAAGTTCTGCGCAGTGTGACAGCTGCAATATTTTGCGAAAGGTCGCTAAAGTTTTTTTTTCAAGGTTTCCTCAGTTTTGGTGTGGCTTATGTCTTTTGAGTCTGGTAGCGCTAACCTGCTTTTTGCTACCATAATAGAGATACAAATGCGAAATACACCGAGCGTCATTGCCATGCCCCTCACTTCAGATTGAATTGTTGTACGCATACCTTAAGAAAAGCAAGGAACCTTCTTTGATATAGTGATGGAATAATGATCGGAACATCTAAAACGACAATATTACCTTCAGCAGCGCTTTAATCATCGAGAAATATAGGTCAATATAGGGCGTGGCTAGCGCCACAAGTGAGGAAATCTTATAACTGGCCAAGTCACGTAGGCGGCTAGAGAAAACTGTTGCCAGCACTTGTACGGAATTCTGCTATGGAATTGCATTCTTGGTCAACAGAATGTTGCCATTCCCTTCTCGTAGCGATGAATGACTGGTGGAGTTGTAGCCCTCGTTTGTCCTTTGCATCTCGCTCACAACCCTGTCCTCTTTGCCATTTTTCGTGGGTGCAGTGCTTCTCAGGCGTTAACAGTATACAATGGTCAACTGTTCCACATAGGCAAAAGACGACCGTTGTCTCGCTCGGTAGAGACGGGCGAGACAGACAGACGCCGGCTGCTCTCCTTTCAACAAGTGGCGTCAGAAATAGTACCGACTATGTCGCTTGACTTAACTTCTTGCGTTTTTTGGAAAGTTAGATGCGTTTTTCTTTATTTGTTCAACTTGAAATGAACAAAAGAACTATTCTTGCGGACGCTTCCGCTTTGGTGAAATCTCCAATGCTAGCTCTTCTGCAAGCGGCGGAGTCAATTCCCGTACGTTGTGACGTGATACGGTATAGGAAGACCAGGCAGTTGCCAGTCGTATGTCTTTCTTTCTCTTTTTTTTATTCACTATTAGTACAGGAGGAGGTGCCAGAGCTACAAAACTGTCAGGGGGACGTCCTGTTAGTAATCTGACATCAGTATGTCGCAAGTTATGGCAACATAGCAGGTACACAAGAGATAAAACATAAATAAGCAAGTAATCAATCAAATCTTATAATAAGAAATAGAAGCAGTGGAATCAAGCAACGAAAAAAGAAGAGTGTTTACAATTCACGAAAATTCATTTTTAGGCAAGTGGTACAGAAATGTGGAATATAAAAACAAATAGCGTGAACTGCCTGCTTCGTTGCAGAGCACTGATATCGGGCTCCCGTGTTCGGAAGAGCGTCCACGACCGATGGGCACCGTTTTTAGGCTATGTTGGAACGTGTTGCAAGGTGCCCTAATGAAGCAGATATGAGGCCTCGGCTTGGACGACGTTTATTCTCCTGAGTAGCTCGGCAAGTCACCCGAAGATGCCAACGCAATGGGCACAAAACCCGATGATGATGATCACACACCAGCAATGAAGAAGACACGCAGAACGCATGGTGATGATGGTAAAATACAGGTGATGAAGACGTGCTTAATGAACGCCCACACAGAGACTACATACGTGCTCTGTAACAAAGCTGCTCATATGGATGGGGAGTCCCGCAACGGTGGTCTAGTGGCTGTAGTACTCGGCTGCTGATCTTAGGGTCGCGGGATCGAATCTCGGCCGCAGAGGCTGCGTTTAGATGAAGGCGAAATGTTGACACCCATGTACTGTGCGATGTCAATGCCCGTTAAAGAACACCAGGTGGTCGAAATTTCCGCAGCTGTCCACTATGGCTTCTCTGACAATGATATCGTGGTTTTCGGACGTAAAACCTCAGAAATCAATAATCGCATGGATAGTGAGCGTTGTGTTTGTTTCAGGACTGCAACAAACGCCAGTGTTCATTATAACAATAAAAAATTGATGTTGCATGGGGTAATTGGGGCGCTCACCCTTTACACGCACGCTGAAACGCAGTCCCTCAGGCGTGGAAATTCAGGCCGAACGTCTCGGGAAAATTCGAGTATTTGGTGGGTAGTGCGCTACATTGTCTGGGGCCGATATAAAATAAGTGCTACCGTAGTCTAGACTTTGCACAGCCTAGCCACTTCAGGGTGACAAATAATGAATGAGGTATTTCAAAACACACAACTATTAGGAGCTTACGCAGTGCGTGAACATACAAAGAAAAATCTGATAGTACCCAAATATAGCAACTACTATGTGTAACAATAACTCCCTGTTCTCGTGCGATTTCTGGCACCGTGAACAGCACAGGAAAAAAAAAAGTCATCACCCTGAATGGTTGATCAATAAAGTAGGCAAACTGGTGGTTAAAAATTTATTGGTCCTAATAATGAACAACGTGTTTCTGCCGCCTACAATAAGCCACAATCTTCAGTTTACCGCTGATGTTTATTTCCACTCAACAAATTTGCTTGTACTTAGAATTTGAAACATTTGTTAGTTAGCTCCGCCCATCGATCGGCTCACAGCACACGGTGCGGTAGATAGCTCTCATTGCATAGTGCTAATGTAGGCGACAAATATAGACGATACAGTGAAAGCGGCGGCGAAGGTTTTGTAGAGACTAACACTGGTTGAACGAAATGTCCTGATGACTCGTAACAGATGCAGCGAATTGGAAGAAGCCATAAATATGCGTGGATAGGTCCGCGCAATGATTTCAGATGCGGATGCTACCAAAAATCAAGTGGAGTCTGCTAGAGCTCCTTTAGATGAACTTACCTCTTACCTATTCTTTTGTCTTTAGCAACGTTTACCCTTAAGAAATATAAAACATACTGTTCGCCTGCCCTCCTTCGTCATGCCCATAACGGCACATGCTCACTCACTCACTCACTCACTCACTCACTCACTCACTCACTCACTCACTCACTCACTCACTCACTCACTCACTCACTCACTCACACTCACTCACTCACTCGTTCATTCATTCGTTCGTTCATACTCTCAACCCTCATTGGGGGTTCTTACAGGGATAGTAAAAAAATACAGGCGAGCCATATAAATAGGCAAATCAAGTGGCAGCGGAATCACTGTAGTACGAGTTTAACGATTTTTCAAATTCACAGACGTCACTGGCGTTTGCCACAAAGCTTAATAATGTGCTCCAAAGTTTCACTACTCACCAGGACAGCTCGTTATCTTAACTTTCTATCCTATTGCACTGGTAACCGATAAGAGCTATAAAAAATATTTTGCTGATCAGTATATTCAAGAATTCAACAAATGGACCTTCTCGTAAAGTAGGCTGTTGGCAGCCAGGGTTTGCAAACTATACCAGCCTAACCGCCCGGCTCACTAAAAAGGATGATGACATGCTCTAATGCTGATAGTGATACTCTTTTAACTTGAGAGTGTGCAACCCATTTGACCAGTTGCGACCCAGTCTTTCACAACAATGGCTCAATTTTGTGCCTTAGTTCGTGGAGCCTTAATTCACTTCTCCTAATGGTAATTTTCTGTTTTGCTTTTTGTACATGGACGGCTTACGTAGTTTTTTCGAACACAATGAAATTTCCGCATTGTACTCCGCCAAGCTGCTGGCAAAGTGCGAAAGCTAGAAGACGTTGAATAGAGAGAGCACTCTGAAAAGAAATGGTTTTCCGGGGACAGCGGTGGGGTGCCGTTCAAAGAGAAGCAAAAGCCTGTTGAAGATATTTCTTTCAGAGCTCGCGAACAATGCGCAGGGTCGGCATAGGTGCACAAGGGGGTGGAGAAGGCAGGAGTCTTTAGGATCCAGAGGCAAGGGGGCTTGATTTCTTGCTGCGCAATGAACGAAATTAATGGCTCCCCGCCGCCGGTACCAGACGGAGGGGGCCATTATTCTGCGCTGGAAAGATTTACAGACGCTCTTACGGGCCAAGGCGGTTCGTCTTTGGGGCACGTTGAAGGGTTGTTGCTTTCACTGTCTCCGTATAGTTTTGTAGCATCTGGGTTTTCGCTCTAGATTTAGTGTCTTCATGATTCCGCATACGTCACACTGCGAAGTGGCGCACGTGCAAGGGCAAGAAAGTCAAGAAAGGCAACGTGGGTTTTGTCTGCTCTTCGTGTTTGAATCAGTAAGTTGCGACGAGCTTGCCACTTGTAGGTTCCTCCTCGATACCGGATAACGTGAGCAGATGGTGAGTTATAGTCAAAAACGAAGAGGGACATTTCCCCTGATGCTTGGAGCCACACATAGATTGGGCGCTACTCAACGTGCTGTTGTAATATGATCTCAGTTTTACATGTATCTCCTCTAATTTCTATTTTGAAACGTTGTGTATAAATCAGCTATTCAATTTAAATTTTAAATGTAGATCCATTAGTGACCACAAGAAGACGTAAGCTACCTACGTGCAGTGATAAGGCTTGGAGGTGTAGTGGCTCCTTCGTAGCGGATTACTAATATAAGAATCACGACAGCCTCAGTTGTCCTAACAAACAACCGTCACAATATTTTCGGTTCAACTATAGTTGCCGAAAAAAAAAGAAAAAAACTTGCTTAGGCGGCTTCATCCTTAACTAATCATATGGGTGTGTTGAAAGTTATAGATAGTTTTACGTTCGGCACATCAATATATTGCTTCTTTCCTTACATGAACGACCCCGGACATATGCGTTGGCTGACATGGAGGACACAACGTCTATCGTACTAAAAGCTTGGCAAAAGTTGCACAAACTTACCACACATGCATGCGGAAGAATGCAGGGTCGTACATAGTATACCAATGGTTTCAGTAGAACATTCCTACTTCTCAGTGCAACTGCTAAGACGGGTCGACCATTTTGCGCAAAACAGGCCCGGGCATTCGCGCATTCCTAGAGCCACACGCAAGGGCAAATATGCTATAACAACATATCCGTTTCGTATACCTGTTGATAAACTTGGTTGAATCTCTCGGCTTCTGCCGTACGTACAAAGTTCCCCGAAGTAATGGAGTGCAACGGCAGCACATTGAGATATGAACGTCTTCGACAAAGCGCTCCGTACTTTGTATGTAAGATGACGTGAAACTGCCTGAATAATTACACGATTTCTGCAACTTCAGAGCTGCTGAGAGGACACAAAGCAGCGGATATGAAACGACAATCGCGTTTCTATTTTTTTTTCTTCTATACTAAATGGAGGCACACAATTGATCGCGCCATCCATTCCTTCTCTCCTCTTTTCCCTCACCGACGCAGCTAACGCAGGCGAGCGCCTTCCCACCCTTCAGTGCTCGCAAAGCAAGGCTCATCAATTTCGCTAATGGTAGTAATCAAGAAGGCGCTTGCGAAATAATGGCTTCCTGGAGCGACACCAGAGCGCATAGCGGTCTATAATTATGCGCCCCTACCGCAGGCGGGACCACTGCGACGGGGCGACGATGCGTGGGGGGAGACATCGAAGATTGCATCGACGCCATCTTGTCTAAATTCAGCAGCGCCGAAATTGCAAGGGTATAACGAAGGAAGTGTATAAAGTTTTTAGCCGCTGGGTTCTTCCAGATGTGTACGAAAGCGAGACCACCGCTGCTATTGTATTGTAGTTTTGCAATCGTGTTTATCTTGATTTTTATATTGTTCATTTTTATTTCAATGCCTTGAGCTGTAATGGGTAATACAAGTGGAACTTGATAACCGGGACGAGCTGGGGTTAGATGGAAATGACGGGAAGTTTAAAAGATATATTTTTTTCGTAATAAGAGTGATTTATGGCCGTTGGTGATGGAGGAGGTCTCAGATTTCTGAGAATGGATGTCAAAAAAGAGCGTGCTGTTTTACTATTTAGGCGGTGTGAATGGAATTAGTGCTCCCGTGAAATGTGATATGTTATGTGTAACCCATGTAAGCGCTTCTCGTTCTATGAAAGCAGGTCTCTGGTGAGGGTGACACAGCATACAGCATCACAGCTCTCGTCAGCATTACACGCGACATTTCAAACTCAGTCATGGTAACTATATTTCGCTCCAGCGACGTACTGTCATGGCAAGCCGTACATTGCACGCAATGTAATTGGCGCTCGCGTGGGGTTTATACAGATCGTGTGATAAATAAAAAACACACATGTGAATATTTTCGATTACTTGTAGTTTGCGACACTCCATTAGAACACGTGAACACGTAGCCCCTGACATTTGGTGTAATTATTTATTTATGGAGTTCTTACGTCCCAAAACCACGATTCCAGTATGAGAGAAGCCGTAGTGGAGGGACTCCGGGGAATTGCGTGCTACCTGAGGTTCTTTAACGTGCACTCATATTGCACAGTACACGGGCCTCAACATTTCGCCTCGATCGAAATGCAGGCGCAGCGGCCTAGATTCCATCCCGCGACCTTCGGATCATCAGCCGAGTGCCATAGCCACTAGACCACCGTCAAAGGGTCTTGATTTAAATGGGCTGCAAGGTTAAGCTTCAATAACCTGTGGAGCATACCGATATACCCCAGGCAGAGCATTAAGAATATGAGACACGTGTAGAAGTAGCATCGTTAATTGTTGCGTGCATGTAAAACAGGAAACAAATATTATGTTAGTGATGTCAAGATCAATCATTCATCTTCGTCATAGAGTCATACCCTACCATCCTAATTTTGGTATCGCGTGAACGAGACAACCAGGAAAGCACAGAGACGTAGGAGACACAGACAGACAGACAGACAGACAGACAGACAGACAGACAGACAGACAGACAGACAGACAGACAGACAGACAGACAGACAGATAGATAGATAGATAGATAGATAGATAGATAGATAGATAGATAGATAGATAGATATATAGATAGATAGATAGATAGATAGATGCGATCGAAGTGACTTACGTTCACCAAGAAATACTTCGCACTCAATAAACTATCAAACACTGCAGTCAATACAGCACTTCGCGATTAAGTTTGCATATGTCCCGGGTAGCTCAGGAGGAGAGACGTGTTTGGGGAGAATCCATACTCTCCTTAGTGTTTAGATCAGAAAGTAACACTACGACATGGACGGACAAATACACTTGGCACTTCTTCTCTCGGTGTCAATAAATTACTGCGAAAAACGCCACAAACATACGTCGCTGAAAAAGGCGTCGAGTCCACCCTTGCAACAGCGTTTGTAACTGCGGAATATATTTGTTACGTCCCGAGAAGTGGTTACCTGTCGTACCATCTTGCACTACGTGGGTTCTGAATAGCACTTCGTTTAGCTCGACACCTAACTCACGCTTCAATTAACAACTGCCCCAGTTCATGTATACCATCACGTCTTTTCAATTTTTACGCAAGACACGACAGTTTTCAACCTCAGTTACTCTTAACGTATGTGGTTTTCTTTCTAGTCTTTTCTTTCAAACCCATAATGGCAGTGCTAGAGGTTTCCAGCGAGTACCTTGAAAAACATTTAAAAAAGGGCTGGAGTAATGCATCATACGTGAGTTACTGCAGGGTAATTATAATGATTGATGCTGGTTTAATGCGTTCTATTTACTAGCTGAGGCGGAAACTTTGCTGTTGATTTTAGTCTTTGAGGGGCGTCTAATCTTCACTTTACAATTAGCACACTCCATCATATCTGCGCGGAATGATTTGTGGGAGTTCGTTAAGTTAAAGCTAAGCGCAAATATTCGCATTAAGCAGCAATGTTTGTTTAAGTCTGTGTTTTTTTTTCATGTCTGCGTGTGAGTCGTGAACGTAGTACGTGTCTCCCTTAACAGTGACATACACGGGTTGTCATTAGGAATGATTTACAGGCAGGGACATTGCACGAAGAAACAGTCAATCCTGTAGAATTGATTGCCTGTCAGGTTTCGATGCCTCAGGTAGTGAACGTTCGTGTGGGGGAGGGGAGGGCATTTTATGCCTTTTTTTGTGGTAATGAAGTTGCGGAAGCAAAATTATTCAGAATTTTAAAAAATGCTCTTTAAAAGTTTCAAACACCCTACTCGATTAATCTCGCGCCGCAAAGAAACAGCGACAGTTACAATAAAGAATCTACAGTGCGAAACACTGTATTAACAGTAATATTTGCTTAATAAAGTTGTCTAATAATTGCTAGGAATTTACGCGCCAACACCTGGTTACTTTTATAGGATAGGTTACCTTTATAGGACCACCACCGTCGGCGAGATGGAACCAGCGTTCTTCGGGTCTACATCATAGTTTATAGGGGGTTTCTGGAAGAGCTTATATATTCACCCATATACAAAAATAATCGTATTGTTGATTGAGTGATACACAAAAAATACTGTCTTCTGCATTAGTAGATGGGCTCTCCAATGCAACAGATTCTATAGCGTTCACATCCGCAATGCCTACACTCTCCTGCCACTCAAAAAGCCGTTATGATAATTAGTTGAAGCTACGCTCAGCCATTTAAAAGCGTGAGCTTATGCAGTGATTGAAGCGTCAGCGACTAATTTTTTCGCCTCGAGAAGGTCATATCTGCATTCAAACGACAAGCACTGACACACGGCACTGCGCAGAATTAATGTCGCTACTCACCGTTGCTGGACGAAACGGCAATTCGTTTTTGTTTCGAAAGATAAAAGCGTTGTTTAAAATTATAGGATGATATTTTCTATTCGGTCTACCTTTGGTATTTGCAATGACTTCATTAAATCACATTTTCAAGGGCACTGTGTGATTTATCATGCATTCTATCCAGAAAAATTTCAGTGGAAGGAGAAAACGGCAAAAGAAGCACAAACGTAAAAAAAATCGTTAACAAATCCGAGGCTCCCAATTTATACAATAGAGTAAAAGCGCAAAAACTGGGCCGAGTGTCCACAGGCGCGCGTCTATACTGTAAGTGCCCTCGGGAATAATCGCTTTCATTCTTCAAAAAAAGTATTGATAAATTTATAAATATTTTCAAGAATCCTAAACAATGGCTTTTTTAATTGCGTTGTCGAATAAGAAAGCCTTCATTGAAGTTCCGTGGTATTCTTTTTCGAAGATCGAGCACTTAAGGTCTTTGTTCTCCAAGTATTACACTGAAACGGCCATGGCCATTTCAGCAGCGCAAGCAAGTTTTCGTGATAGGGCCCTCATAAATTCTTAAGGTATACATGTAAAATAGCGGCATATTTGTACTCCGCGAAATGGGAGCCATTTTGCTTTGAACACATAACGTCTTCCACAGGCACTTTCGATAACAAAAGCGATAAGGTTTCTTGAGTAGCACACTTGCCCTTGGGATGTTAAACGCAAATTTCAGTTCTGGCAGATTTTCCTCTTCACTGCCTGACCAACGTGGTCTTGGTTTATTCATTAGTTTTCTCCGCACTTCGTGGCACGTTGTGATTTCTTATTAATCCCAGAAATGTGGCGGGAGTTTAAGCGATTGAACTTCGCGAGTTCTTCTTGGACAGTTTCTGACGTCTACCTGAACAAGAAACACTGGAATTTTTACCAAGACCGTGGAAAAGAACTTAAGCGTGTGAAATATCAGTGAATAGCAGAGCTACAAGTAAGCGCCACCACTCGGCGAACGCAGATTGAGTTCTTTGATCTTACTTCATCATTTTCTTTCTTTCTTTCTTTCTTCTTTCTTTCTTTCTTTCTTTCTTTCTTTCTTTCTTTCTTTCTTTCTTTCTTTCTTTCTACAGCTCCTTCTTTCCGTTATCTTTATTTATTTATCTTTTCCTATATTGCATTCTCTCTTCCCTTGCCTCCTCCTCAACCTCTTTCCTTTCACCCTCCTTTCCCTCCGCCTTTAGATTCTCCTAACCCTCACTTCTCTTTCCCACCGCCTTGCTGTACTATACAATGCATAGCTATGCTGTTTGAAGCTCCTTGGCACATACCCACTCTCTGTGGCGCATAAACTGTACTATACAAGGCTATGCGATGTTTATTACCCCCTCCCCTCCTCTTTCCTTTCCTCCTCCCCCGCATTTCCTTTTCCCACCCTTTTGCTATATACTATTCTATGCATAGCTATGCTAAGTCAGGAGCTGCTTGGCCCTACCCACTCTACCCTACCCACTTCGTGTGACGCATAACAGCGATGCCTCCCTTGTTTTCGATGCATGTCGCCAACGCAATTTTGCTAAGCTGAAACAGCTCTGCTGTTATATAAGCGTGACCATGACGAAACACGTGGTTTGTGTTGCTTACCGGTTCGTATGCGCAAGATATATTGGACTTCTCGAAACTTTCTTCCGGTTTTCGTGTTCTGAATGATCTTTTACCGACCTAATTTTCGCCACTGCATTATTGTAGGCTGCAACGATATTCCAAAATGAACAATCTGTAATGGGTTTACAAGACAATACCGGAGCTTCAAAGCAAATTCCGTTGAAACAAAAGTGTATAACACCGCGAGCAATCTCAAAATTTGCACAAACAAAACAAAAACCCCAGGCGCACGCATTTGCAGTAGTCGGCCCGGTGCAGTCGTTATAGTGCTTGACAGCTCATCCAAAGGCCGTGGGTTCGATTACGGTCTCAACAGTCGCATCTTCGATGCAGGCGAAAGTGTTAACAGAATTTCCGGAGCCCTGCAATATACACGGCGGGCTTCATAACAATGTCTTGGTTTTGTGGGTTAAAACTGCAGAAATAACTCATGTTCGGTCATCCATCTTCTTCGTATATTCGTACCCTACCATGCAAATATGCGGGTAGATCAGGCAAACGAGACGACCAGGAGAGCACGCAGACATAAGCGGCTGGCTGGCTGGCTGGCTGGTTGGATAGATAGATAGATAGATAGATAGATAGATAGATAGATAGATAGATAGATAGATAGATAGATAGATAGATAGATAGATAGATAGATAGATAGATAGATAGATAGATAGATAGATACGGTCAGAGCTGCTCAAGTTCGCATTTAAAAAGTTTGTGGTAGGTCAGTGCATCTTGTTAGTGGGCAGATTGTTTCACAAATGAAGTGTTCAGCACCACTATTAGCTGAAAGTATCTGTTGTGCGTAATTGTGACGTAAGATATTTTTGTGATTACGCGCCCGGGTGTACCTACACTGAAAGTTCTCACTCATCTCTAATAGCACCGATTTCTGGGTAAACGTGTCGTATATTGTGTTCAACGGTATTTACTTGTAGCTCAGTCCTTTATGAACTTTTGCCTACGAGTATGAGCCACTCTACGTCTGACCTGTGCGCGTTGTTTACAGGTCGGCGAATCTAATGAATTATTAACCCTCGCTTCCACCACACCTCTATGACAGTGAATGAAACACCGAGCACAGACCCGCATTAGAATGTTCCTGCATGAAAGCGCAGCTTTAACGATGCCGCCCATGTCGAGCGCGAGGTACCAGCGTGTCGTTTTTCCACTGCCACGCCTAACTGCCATGTCATGCGTGCCGACACAGCAGTAAGAACAGAGTGCTGACACTGGTAAACTTTCCCAATCAATTAACTTTATTATCCGCTAAGAGTTAAAACTTCTTTGTGTTTTGTCTCGTTCACGGAGTTTCTTGGTACAGGTACTTAAACGTTCACAAACCCAGACTCATGAGCTGGATGCGGAGCCGGCAAAATTAATTGCTTCTCTTTGTCGGGTCACAAGCCGTCGACGAGCGTGGACGTGCCGACAGGCAGACACCTGCGGCGGTTCATTGTCATTTTCTGCCCTTCGAATACTCTCCGGTGAAGACAAGAACGAGGGGTAGTAAGTCAGCGAACAACAAAAACAAAACATGAAAAAGCCGTTTCTCTTTTTAAAGAAAAGGACAAGAAAAAAGTACTTCGTGTCTTTCATGAACGGTTTTCTAGTACGGAGCGGTTATGCTCGGCCGCTGCATTTTTTCCGTAGTGAAACGCTTCCATAAAGCGCGCGGGAAAATTGCTCCAGGGCTCTAAGGAGCTTTTATGACTGTCAGCAAAGCAAACAACGTGTCCGATGCAATTTGTGGTTCCCTAATAACCGTACGGAATCCCTCAGGGGTCTGAAGACTCGCTTCTTCACGAACAAAGCAAAGGAGGGAAAACCAGCTTATACAAACAAGCACAAAGTGCGGGTCCCGGAAATCTTTTCGAACGCAAATACCAGCGAAGGGTAGCTCGCGAATGGAAAAAGAAAAGATACGACAAAGTTAGCGGTTTTCAGTAAAACAGCACGGATGATCATCAACGGAACTTCATCGATGCCAGGAATGCTAGCCGTAAAACTTGGGCTTTTATTTATTTATTTATTTATTTATTTATTTATTTATTTATTTATTTATTTATTTATTTATTTACAGATTGTCTACATCGCCTAGAGGCTTGAGGGGGAACAAAAGCATAACCAACAAAAAAGAACGCGTTGCACATATATAGACAGATATACACAAAGATCACTGTAATACTGTCGAAAGAAACATAGGTATGGTACAACAAATACATATTCAAGACATTTTAACGATTATTAAAAGCTAATCAAATCCGACAAAGGCGTCGCACTAAAGCGTGCGAGCGCGACAAGTGAATAAATAATTTATATTCTCCGCTACTGGCAGCAAAAGAAATCTGTCCTGTTTGTTCCACAGTCTGAGCACGTCAGGCGAGAAGCCGTTCCAGGAAGAAAAGTTTTCGAGACACTGTCAGAATCAGTCTTGCAAACTCTCTGACTGCGTTTTCTTGGGCCTCTGAAATGCAAGACGACATGAAAGCGCTATTAGATTTACGGCCTGCCTTCTTTATTTGAGACTTGCTTCGCGTTTATTTTGGAAGCATTTCGCTGGCGTTATCCATTTTTCTCATGAGCGTGAAGTACTCTAGTCATGCGCCAAAGGTTTATCGATATTGTCAACAACCACAAAATTCGCCTTTTTTTACTGTAGAGAACATAAGCTCTTGCGCTGCGCTAACCGCATACTAGGGAATATATCTCAAGCGCATTGACCTAAAACACAAGCTTGTTTAATTCGTTTCGGATTCTAATAATTAGCTGCGTAATCGATTGATTATTGGGCATGCGTTCGTTCAGCTCACCCCTCAAGGTGACCTGCGCCGCTAAAAAACAAATGTCGTAGAACACTCAATGTAGTTTGAGCATGTGCCTTAACTAAATTGTTGGCAATTATACAATTAAGAGTTAGTTCTACACGAATATTTTTTTTCTTTTGGCAAGAAATAAACATTTTTATCCCGCCAGCAACTGTGTGGACACTTGAAGGGGATTGTAGCCGCCATGCTCAATGTCCCACATAAAGACTACACTAAACAAAGTTTTACGCGATGCCCGGGCAACGACAACAATCCATAACCTCTCTTTCCGCAGGCGAGTGCCTCAATCCATTCAACCACAGGAGCGAATGAATTCATGATGATGATGATGATGATTGTGGTTCTGTTAAAGAAAGGACGCTAATTTCTGCAGACCATTGTAGGGAGCACGGCTAAACGTCCGTGGGGATGGGGGAAAGGGACTGAAAGAGGTAGAAAGGAGAGAAAAGCCGTCGTGGAGGACTCCGGAAACTTTAACCACCTGGGGGTTCTTTGAAGCGAACTGGCAACGCACAGTACACGGGCCTCTGGCATTTTCGCCTCCATCAGTCGGCCACTAGCGTCTCCCAAGCGTAGCATGAATCACTCCTCCAGGCGCTTCCCCTTTCATCGAAGCGCTGTTCGGAGAGCTTCTCCAAACGCAAGTCGCGCTGCATAAAACGCGCGCCACCATGCGTGCCACAAGCAAGAACAACGTGCGGCTGAGGATCAAGCACGTTACAATCCGCGCCGGACGGAAACGCACGGTTGGGAAGGAAGAAGCCAACATACATCTTCCCTAAAAGTTCACCACAACTTTCCTTAGTACAGAACTTCAGTATGTTGCTATCGCAATAATTGCTTCGCCATTCTGAGAAAACTTGCTTTAACTGTTCGAACGTAGCAATGAACCAAGGAAAAACGTAGACAGGGAGACAGATGGGGCTCGTCTGCCTCTTTCCTGTCTCTAGATGTTTTCTCATTCCATCGTTGCGCCTGAACGTGTTTAGCAAGCTTAGTCACCAACTCGCCCAAGAATAAGTGCTTCTATTCTGGCGAAACTGCAGATCTCTATAATTATTCTTTTGTCAATGATCCCAATAATCTTCAACCCTCACCTGGTCGCTGCATGGACGATTTGAAAAGCACATCCGCGTTATTTTTAAAGGGAATTCGGCAACGCTTGCGAGAGAACTGGTGCATGTGTTACTTGCTCTTGTTGCGGCGACGATTCGCTTGTAACGTATCGATATTTTTCCTCCTGCTATTTTGATGAGGTTGGTGTAATTAACTCTTGTTGCGTTGCTATATAAGTATTAACCCAACTGTGCAAGTATCAACAAAAGCTTCGTTCAAAGGCACACAGAAATGTGTGGTAGTCACGCTACGTGCAAGACCGCCGAGCAGTTGGTTCGCCAACGTCTTAAACCTGAGACGTCGCCTAAAAGCAAAGATGCCCAGTACTTCTATCACCATGTAAAGCTATGACGTATATACTGGAGGAACGATGTAAAATAAAACCAGTTAGGAGAGACTTATGCGACAGCGCTGACACTAGTGGTTTTTACAACACACTTATTGCTTCCAATTTTTGTTGTTCGTATCTTCATTTCATCACAATCTTACTGCGGCCGTCTTTCCAAGCAACGCTATCTTATTATCCTTCGGGGAGCTGCGACAATCTGCTTTTGTTCCACCGGTGCCACAGCGTTCATCTGCGGTCACTGTCTGGCGCAGAATATAGATTGCTAATTATCCCAAGGAGCGCCGCATCATCGCTGGCACTCCGGTGTTCTTCATTTATGGATTAATTAAGACGACTCGTGGCGAAGGAACTAACCGAGCCGGAAACGATGTTCGATACGCCTCTTCAGTCGCTTTCCGTTAACGCAGTGTCTAGCTTCCTCGACGCCTCGGGAATGTCGCAGTCCAGTGGACCGTAAAACATGGACGGTTCGGATAAGAAATAAAATAAAGAGGAGGACCTTGCTGCAGCTGTATTAGGTTGTCCCAACAGCCTTCGACTTTTGTTAGTTTGAGCACACTCGGTCAGTTGAAACCACCGACAAGCATTGGGACGATGAGGGCTCTGAGATGCGTGTGATCGTATCATTGCATGGAGCTCTAAATGATTACCATATAAGTTGGTGTAAGTGTCATGGTTACTTCGTGCTGCTTTTGGGAGCTAGAGCTGGCTGATTGGAACAGCAAAGCGCAACAGCTCAGCTTTGTGCGTCCTCTCTTTTTTGATTGTCATGGTCCTTCGCGCTCTATATTTCTAACACGTCAAATTACAAACTAGCTCGGAACCGGAAATAGGTTCAAAAAGTGGCGGTTTCTATTTCTCAATATCCACTAGAGCCTCGAAACGACGCAGCAGTAAGGCACAAGGAAACAAAGGGCAGGAAATGGCTGTTAATCCAGTTATATTAGATTTTTCTGGAAGGTAGTCTAAGTAGGGAAAATCTGTTAGTCCTAGAATAAATAACGTGAATCATGATGTGTTAGCACGCATGTCGACCAATCGCCATTGGCGCGATGACAGAAACGAAAACCTCAACGGACTTTCTTCTTTTTGCAAACCCGAGCGAGATGTTGAGTTCTGAGTGGTTTTATTTTTTACATATGTAGCTGTTCTCTGCGTACGATCACACAGTAGGGCGTAAGCCTTATGGTTATAGGAGAAGCCAAACTTGCCACAGTGGCCAACTAAATAACGTACGTTATATAAGGAAAAAAAAACACAGGGCTGATTCCATGCACTTTTGAAATCAATGTCACCGTATTTTTATGCAGAAATAAAAATTATTATTATTATTATTATTATTATTATTATTATTATTATTATTATTATTATTATTATTATTATTATTATTATTATTATTAATCAAAGCAGCCAACGAGGGAATTGCGTATGCCAAATATAAGCCCAGTGTTAAGACTATGATAAACGTCTTCACGCAAATTAAGTTTTCTCACGACGTGGGCTCACCAGGCGCTCCAACAGACGGCAATGCGGCGGCAAGACGGTATCTTGTCGTATCACGCAGCGTCTGCACTCTCGGTAAGGCATAGATGTTTGTTTTATCAAAGGGAAATGGGCACGCTACATACGGCACGATAATGCCATAAGGATAACGATGGATTGGATTTTATGTACGAAAACCAGCTACGAATATGTGGCATGCAACGTGGTGAAAAGCTCCAGAGTGATATTGATTACGGTGCCTCGATGCCACCGCGGCGGCGATGGCATCGAGGTACCCTAGTTTTGGACACCTGTTTCTTTTCTCTTTTTTTAAGGATGGACGTAAATAAAACTACACGGGTGTCTTTTGTTTCTATATTCCGGACCGAGGACTTCAGGTATGAGCCACAAGTGATCGCGTTGTTGGTAAACGTGACGTGCGTCACAAGTATACTACGTTATGTCAATATCTATCATCAATATTCGGGATGCATTTGTGCCACACCAGGCCTACTTTAGTGCATATGAACTCAACGAGGCGACCAGGAGAGCACAGAGACGTAGGCGGATAGATAGATAGATAGATAGATAGATAGATAGATAGATAGATAGATAGATAGATAGATAGAAGAGAAAAGCCTACGGCCTTTCTCTTCTATCTTCTATCTTTTCTATCTCTCTATAGGTAGAAAAGATACAGGATAGATAGAAGATAGATAAAAGATAGATTCTATCTTTTCTATCTGTCTATAGATATCTATATATCTATCTATCTGTCTTAAATGTCGTAGGATTTTTGCTTGTTTCAATTGCTCTATGTCCCTTTTCCCTACCCCCACGGACGCTTTGCCTTGCTCCAGGTGTTGGCTCCACTCGTGGGCTGCATAAATAGCGTCCTGTCCACAATCATCATCCTCATCGTTGACGCTGTGGTTCAGCTCTCCTGGTAGAACATATAGGAGCGACACGGCGTTTAATGGCAGGCGAAAGCATAATTTACTTGTTTCGAAAGAATAATTTTTACTCTTCTTAAGATATCAGGCCGCCAACTCCCCCAGTTATTATCTTATTTATTGCGCGGTTTGCCTACCTCCTCGAAATAAGAGTTCGAGCGAAGCAGCGTTTCCGAACTGTCCCTGGACACTTTCCCTACTAGATCTACTGCACCTACAGAGCGGCCGCGAGCCAACCTTCACGAGGCCCGGCGGCCAAAGTTCGAAGCTCGTTTCTTGGCCGGGCGGCGAACGTCGTCATCACTTTTCCGAGCCAGCCGTTACGCCCGTCGCTCGTTCATCGTTTCTCTCACCCACTGCGCGTGCGCGTACCCCATCCTTTCCCTTCGCCCTCCCCTACTTCCCCTCCAAGTCTCCTATCTCGCCTCGCACGGGCACCGCATAGTCACTCGCACTCGCGGCGTCGTATCGGCGTCTCGGCCGCGAACCTAGTCCCCTCCATCGCTGGTCGTCTGTCTCGACGGTCTGTCGTCGCTTGTTTCCCCTCTCGGTCGCAAGGGAAACCGAGTGTTGTCGTTTCCTTTTCTTGCTTGTGTGCCATTTGTGGGAGTGAAGGAGGCAGTGAAGAAGACCCTCCCATGCCAGAAGGAGTCATTTGAATTGTCACCTTGCGATCTAAAATGAGTCTTCAAGAACAGCAATGTGACCTGATCTCACTAAAAGGTGTTGAGAAGTGTAAAGCCTGTCTCTGTCGTACCGCGAGTTAAACAGGTCATCGGAATTTGTATTTGGATCCTGAAGACGTTCTCATGCTAATGGAGTGATTTAAATTCTTGCCTGCAGTGTGAACCACTTCTTCAAGAACCGCAATGACTGCTCTCACTGAAGAGGTTTGAGAAATTAAGACGCTAAGGTGCACGGTAAATCGTTCTCTCGTTCACTGTGAACTGGCTGCTTCACACGAACGTCTGTTTTGATTCTTCATTCCCGTGGTGTCACATCCCTACAAGCAACTCGGTTTTTATCTGTGCGTGTTTGTGTCACAATGGCTGTCAAGCGCCTTGACCGCGGCGCTCGGAGAAAGTTCCCTCCTCGTGAAGAACTTCATTTATGGCTTGAGGATATTGAGCTCCGCGACCGAGCGCTCAGGGGGCAGCGCGTGTGATGAGTTCGTGTCTGCGAAATCTGGTGGTTACGAGCAGTTTTTCGTAGAAATTGATCCGCGCTGCTTCTGGTTCATTCACCCTAGGAAAGGGTCATCTTTCTTTGTCATTGCGATCTCCGCTCTTTGTTCTTTACGACATACTCGTAACAGTTTCCTGTGAACGTTCCCGACATAACCGTTGCATACGAAGAGCTCAACCGTTGTTTTTGTTAGCTATCGATCGAACGTTTTGAGTGACATCGCGACTTGATAAACTTGTGAATGCGCGTGCGTGATACCTGCGCGAACTGGCAAAGTTACTCGTCGTCGTCAGCGCTGACGGTTGAGAATGTGAATGTGAAGTGACAAGTTTTTTCGAGGCATTTCTTTCTTCAAGAGGTTGTGGATCTGGCTTCTAAACTCTGTTTCTTTTCTTGGCGCACTGACTACACGTAAAGTCGCCTGCTCTGGTGACTTTCATCAACTTGAAGCTCTCCTCGCGAGTAAGCTGGTTCTTTTTTTAAGTTTTCCGCACTTCTTTTTAGCATGAACGCGTATTTCAAGAACGCACATTGGCAGGCAAATATAATTTGGAACTAAAGGAACACCCTACGATCAGCGGTGTCCCCTGCTTAATGACGCAGTGAGTCAAGGCGCATTCGTCTAAGGGTCGCATACAGCATCAAAGCAGCCTCAGTTTTCTTCAGCATACCTTCACCTCAAGAGTGGTCGTACAGACTAACAGACATCTACTGCGGGATATTGTCTGCGTAGGTGTGCTTGTGAACCTCAACTCGGATAACAGCGGCTAAGAATTGGTACACTGTTTTTCCTTGAGTTGCGCGGACTATAACGTTGAGTGCTCCACGGAAAAGTTTTGGATTACTTACCGGAATGCCATCGCCTTCAAGACAAAGCGTGATGTTCTGGCTTCTCTGTCTGGTCTTCGTGGCGCTCACACCAGCACAAGTAAAAGGTAAGCGTCTGATAAAAAAAAAACTTACATGATATAGACGGATTGAATGAGGTAACAGGCATGGTTTTGTGTGGGCATAGTACTGTCGTAGTCACCGTCGTAACAGCAGTTTGTCAATTCTTGTATTGAACTTGGTATCAGTGGTGTGCAGTTTCACCTGTACAAAGCGACCATCCTATATGCCTGCAATGTTTTGTACCCCTTCTCTGCATGTGATTCGCAGTTGTTCTTAATATCGTATTCCTTGTCCGACACCGTATGCCTGCTCAAAGCGAGCTTAAATGTTTCTAATTTTACAAATAAATGACTGCACGTGCGATGGTACGCTAACAGTATGTGCTACTCAACTAGTGCTTGACAACGAGACCTAACAGGCTGATTAGTAATTACATGGTGCAGAAAAAAAAACACCGCGTTAGAATTGGATTTCAAGCACTTGATAACGACCCCATTGAAGCTGAGTCTCAGATTCCTTAGCCTAAACACCGTCTGCATCATTTCGTAGCTTTAGTAGCGCCAGTTTACTGTGCCGTACCGGTTATACCGTACAGTCGCGGTCGGCGCGGAGCTATAGTTTAGTCTCGGAAACCTATAGTAGTTTCTAGATGTGTGGAGTAACCTGAACAGATAAGACCGTCTAATGTAGGCCTTGCAGACTAAAATATTTGCGTGCCAGTCACAGCGGTACAGTATTACCGCCTCTACTTTACGGTAAGCCACCGCTGTTCAAACATCCTGTTAAAACCCTTTTTTGTCTTGCTTGTTTAACCAGAGCCACAATGGAATGGGCGAGGCGGCTTGCCCAACCAAACTGCAGGGTGCGTTCCCCGTCAAATGCCTACCGTTTGAGATATTTGGGGACTATACCACATGGGCGCATGAGCGTTTCGAGGGGGCAGGCACACATGACGCTTGCATTTGTTCTACTAGCAATATGCATCATACGAACCCACCGATAAAGGCAACCGGTATCACAGCTTCCAATTGGCCAGTTAGCTGGAAATTTCGTTTCAAAACTGCAGAAGGAGACGACAAAAACCAGTTAAACTTCATTGGTCCATCAAATTTATGGTGTCAGGATTTTTAAGTTTTAAACATAGCGATTGGTTTTCAAAGTTTTAAGACGCGTTTCCTCATTTACTTGCAGTGAAAACCATATGGTGGATTGTTCGCGTATACAATCTTATAGTATGTACGGGCGTACTTCAAAGATACTTCAAAAAAAATAATAATGGCCGCATATCTGCTTACTTCGCTGCAAATGACGTCGAAAGATCTTCTGCCGCCCCTGATGCGTAACGCCCTCTCTTCTCCGCCCACCCACCCCTCGCACTGCTACCATAATGAATACAATGGAGGGTTTGCTGAATTAAGTTCGAATTTCCCGCGTTCGCCCTGCTCTTGCGCCGTCTGTTTGGAACTTTTATTAGTGTTGGCTTAAAACCAGCTGCAGGGCCGCGGTTTCTGTCGGCTTGTTTTTAACGTGTGGCGTCTCTTATAACCATTACTAACGGGTTTGGTTTTTAGTTTACTAACGTAAAAACAAGTCCATTGTGTAATAAGTACATGAACCGGTAGATCATGGTTTGTACACATATTATGCGTCAAATATGGTTCAGGTTTCGTTTGTACTGCATAATGTTGACTTGTGTGACCCGGTGCCACCAGTGCTGGTAGCTCGCTTGGTTTTCGTCGGCCGGCTGAATCGAGTAACAGACAGACAGAGCTTTCCGCATTTAGGTAGCCCAAGAAAAGCTATCATCCTCAAGAAAACAAAGCAAAAGAATCGCCGCAGCATGCAGTGGGAAGTCTAGACAGCAGTATTGTGTTGTTGTTTAGGTGAATACCAGTTAAGCGTACTTTCAATAATATGCTCAGATAAATGAATATGTGAGCTAACTTTTTTAGCAAATTACGCTTCACGGCTCCGGAGGTCATTCTTTCTTTCTTTCTTTCTTTCTTTCTTTCTTTCTTTCTTTCTTTCTTTCTTTCTTTCTTTCTTTCTTTCTTTCTTTCTTTCTTTCTTTCTTTCTTTCTTTTCATGCCACACAGTGGACGCGCCTGCCTACCTATGGTATGGCAATATAACAAGAGTGATGCCCTCGGTGATAGACCAAAAGCACTTCGAACATTCGTACACCTATTATTTCGCGTGTCGCATAATCAGATCAGGGTTACTGGCATGTGAGACCGCAGCACCTTTAGGTAATTATAATTATTTCAACAATGAAGGCCCCTGTGTACGTTATTTTCGACCCCAAATATCAGAGGGCCTTTGCAGGTGAGGAGAAACCATGCTGAAAGAAATTTCATCGACCAGGATTTTTTTTTCCTTATAAAGCGGTTCTTCCTAACAAGAATAATCGAGATTTCTTTTCAGCGTCATTATTTACCCGTCATTATTCTCCTTATAATCAGTGCTGGTTCTTCGTAACTCTCAAGGGCGACCTTTCAGAAATAAATCTACTTGTACTAACTCACGAATCGATAACCCGTGACCGCCTGCTCAGAAGGATGTTCGATATGCCTTTATTGCACCAAGGTTCTCGGCATTGTACGAGCTCTTGATGTTTGGGCTTCACACACATTCTCTGTCATACAGCCAAGGCCGCAGGCCGAGAAATCTGAAGGGACCTCCGAGTCTTCAGCCATCAGCGAACTCTTGTAGTACAGCCTCACTTATGCCTCTATGAAGGCGTGTGTATAGGAACTCACTTCTTCGCAGTGATCGATCATGCTCCGGAACAAATGCCTGTACTCGTAGCGTCCTTTGACTCTCAGCCGCCAATCCGTCTTGTTCCTGGAGCAAGTGGGGCTGACTTATTCATCCTTAGGAACTTCTTTCTCAGCGTACTCTTTGAAGAGTAAGATGTTGTTGAAGAATCAGGAGTAAAAAAAAAACGTGAATCGACGCATCAGAAAGTAAACTTGCGAAAGATGCCGAGAGTTTTGGTAGTGGAACACGTGTTCAAGGACATTCTCCTGTTTGCTGTGACTTTAAAGCAACAGGGAGGCTTGCTTCAAGATGTGACGCCTAATGCACAACGCCGTCCCTGTTACTGCCAATAGCACTATTCGGCAATATTTGTGTATAATTTTATTTTTTTATTTTTACTTTGCTGTACCCCATGTACAATATGCATTGTTATGCCGCCATCCAGGCAAAGACCTTAATGGTTGCGCGTGCTTGTGTGTATATATTAAGACGCCTGCACATTGAACAAGCACATTCGTAGGCCACCTGTAACATTTTCGCAACTAAATGTGTGCACCACAGTCATCATAATCACCGTCGTCATCTGGGGGGGGGGGGGGCATAAATAACAAAGAATGTTCATACAGGCATGTATTCAGTAAATACAATAAAAGTAATATTTAGTATGCAACACGAGATAAAATGAAAGGGCAGTCTCCCATATCTATTTCCTTACGAAAACCGGACTTCAATGGGAACATTCAAAATTGAAAGCCCCCCCCCACAGAGGCCCGACGCTCATGAGCTTCTCGTTGAATACATTACAATGAGCAAATTCCTACGCCAATGAACGCTAGGAAGTACTGGGTCGCAAATGGGATCAACTCCACGGCGGTCGCATTTAGATGGGGGCGAAAATGCAAGAAGCATCCGTGTACGCAAGATTTGTATGAACGTCAATTAAGTACACGTGGTCCAAAATAACACCGGAGCTCGTCGATATGGCACATGGCTCATAATCACAGCTTCTTTTCGCACGTAATCCCCCCCATTCAATTGTTATTAATGCTCTGAACTCATTTACGTGCTGTATCGACCGAAGCGTCATGTGGCGACATGAAATAAACTACTTCTAACGAACTTGCAGCAAGAACTTACGGGAAGGAGTGCGTGAGAGACGGTTGTCGTCGCGTGCCCAATTTCCTTGCATGCTCTTTCTTTGTGTATCCTCTTTCGTTTTTACAGCGAAGCCGTTTAAGGCAGCCAAACTTTGTCCTGTTGCGAAGTATGACATCAGTCATGCCCAGGTACGCGCCGCCAGCATTACCTTGTACACCTAGGGTCATTTTGATTGATTTGTGGGGTTTAACGTCCCAAAACCAGCTCTGATTATGAGGGACGCCGTAGTGGAGGTCTCCGGAAATTTCGACCACCTGGGGCTCTTTAACGTGCACTGACATCGCACAGCACTCGGGCCTCAACATTTCGCCTCCATCGAAATGCAGCCGCCGCGGTCGGGATTCGATCCCGCGACCTTCGGATCTGCAGCCGAGTGCCATAACCACTACACCACCGTGGCGGGGCATCGGGTCATTTTGAAACACCTATACAGACTGCGTAACCTAATTAACACAAATATCCAGTTGCGACCATTAAGCTAATTAAACTATATAACATACTAACAAAATTATCGTGTATACAGAGCCTAATCCTGCAATACCTGTAATTACTAATTATCATATTACCTTATTAAGCTAATTAAGCGTACATGTGGCAACCGCGTGTTCCCGTCAAGTGATAATGTGCCACGTTCCTGCCAAAATCACATAACGACGCATTGTCATGTGACATGTTCCCGCCAGAAATCACATGACGTTACAGCCATGTTTCAGAAAACTATCAGGCAGCTTCGCTGTGATCTGACCTTGCGCGACCCAGTGGAAGCTGGGTACGTGCTTTTTTTTTTTCAAACTTTATTGTTTGCTTACCCACCCCATTGGTGGGTAACAAATCGGATTTGTGTTCTCGATGGCTGTGCTTTCTTTCTTTTATTTTGTACCTTCTCATCCAGCGCTATAGCACCTGGGCGTTTTCCAATTTATTATAGAAAGTTGCCCAGAGTGAGTTATCAGTTGGATCAGCCAGGCGTCAAGGCTGGATGAGAATAATACAGCGGCACAGAGTCGTCAGGACGGCGCGGCTTGAACTTGGTGACCTAAATCCTATTTTCGGGGGAATAAGATGTCGTCCATTTGAAAACAATATGGTTAATCTCAGTCACTCGCCGAGAACGGGCTGGCGTCCTAATGAGTTTATGATGAAGATGTTGACCTGAAAGCTTCGCTTTATAATTTAACTTGGGTTACTGGAAGAGGTGTTCTTCCCATTAACTAAGAACAAGGACACGTAAATGGAGTTTAATTGGTGCTTTATAATTTAACGTGGGTTACTACAAAAAGTTATCTCCCGAGGGACTAATAAGAAGAAAACTTAGAAGGCAATTTCATTGGTGCTTTATGATCTAACGTGTGGTACTCTACGAACTTTTTGCTCATTTGACTAAGGACAAGAAGACCTAAAAGGCAATTTCACTAGTGCTTTATAATTTAGCACGAGGTACACATTAACGCGGGGCACTATGAAAGGCTTACTGTGTATTTAGAACATACGTAAATGATTTAGAGCAATAATGAACCCTACTACGGGAGAGTTTCCAATTAACTAAGAGCAAGAACACCTAAAAGGTAATTTCATTAGTGCGTTGAACGTGCAAGCCATTTTTCGGCAGTAAAATTATTTTCAGGTTTTTCACGTTCATGCCCAAGATATTGCGATGAGGCCTTAGTATTTACTAAAGCTGTCACAAGGTGCCTAAGCCTTCGATTTTTTTTTTTTTGAAGTAGAATGAGGCTCTTCGATTTCACTGGACGCTAACCGATATAAACCTCATTCGAAAAAAGAAAAGAAAATCCAGTTACCGAAGGCTTCGGTACCGCAGGAACATCGAAAGTATCGCGACGTAGTATATACTTCCTTAGGGCAATGGTGTTCTTTACCTGAGCAGGCCTTGCTTTCGAGAAGTGCACTGTAACGTTATGCGGAAGCGCTCGCATGCTATTATGTGCTTGATAAAGGTACTAAACTACTCAAAATTACCTAGATGCTCGAAGTCTAACACACGCAGACGGTGGATTCATTCACCGCAGCTCCCATTGGAAAGCTCACTTAGTAATACCAACGGAGAAATCACGCACCCTTGAAAATTCTATCCACGAGCGCAACATGATCGTAGGTTGTTGACAAGTTCATTACTCTATGGATGGAAGCAGTATACTGAAGTTCGGGTGGGAGGTGGCGGTTAGAAGTAGCTTTAGAATTCAAGATCTATTTTGATAAGTAGTCCTCCTTGCGTTTTTTTAACACGTTCCATCAGTCTCTTTTATTGTTCTATCTTGTGACGAATAATCATGGAATCTTGCTCAACATTGACGGTAATGTACAAAATGACACGGGTTAGATAGGCTACCTGAATTTAAACAGCATATAAATTCGCACTATCAAACCAGACACATTCAAGCCTGCATTAAACCAGGGACCCTGATTGAACCTTAAAATTTACAACAGCATTTGAGGTCGACGACGTCAAAACTGACCCCGTCGAGGCGAGTGTCGCAGATGTCGCTCAAAGAGATTTCTCAGCTCGGCATGCCAAAAGGAACCGCTTCCCTGCCCGGTTTTCCGGTGCTTCTATTTTCTTGCTTTCACTTTCAGAAACGTCTCCGCCATTATACTCCACACTGGGTCGACGAAGAAGCAGTATAGCAGAGAAACGAGGAAGCGGTCTGCACCGGAAGCAATAAGGCGCTGAGGTGCTTCGGCCACAAACGCTGTGTCACCGCCCTCTGTCGCGAACAAATGGTCGCCGACCGACCGCCAACTTCCTTAATCGAGACGCTGTCTCACCCTTCCCCTGTGAAAAGACCTGCCCCCCCCCCCCTTTTTTTTTTCTTGATATATGATTGCGACGTATTTCATCCCACGCCGTCTGGGATCTATCCGCTGCCATTTTAAGAACACTTCTCTAGCACGTTTTCATTCTCTCTTTTTGGACCACGTTTCTCTTTCGTTTCTGTCTTTCTCTTCTTAAGTTTCTTTTTCTTTGCTTACTTCCGTCTTTCTCTGGTTTGTTTCCTTTATTTTTATTTTCTTCTGAGATGGAGTTTCTATCGTTTGCTTCCACAGGCCCATGTCATCCCCGCTTTTCAGTAGCCGGTTCCCTATCTCGAAATTCTCTTCCATTCTTGGACGTTACTGGCGTTACCAAGACTGGCTGCCCGTATGTTGGAGTCTCTTTTTATAACTTCTTTCTTTCTCTTGACGCTGGTACTTTTTCGTAGATTACGTCCGTACACGGTGGTCATTTCGTGAGCGTCTGTGCTCAGTATGTCTCCCGCGTTTTTGTTGACCCTAAAAATTTATTTTATTAGCTCCAAAGTTTTCTTTTTCCACAGTTCAATTGGATTACATCGAAGGTTATTCATTTCACTGTTTCCTTTCGACTTGCCCTGCTCGTTACGAGTCAGGGGTCTGTGACCTTGTGAAGAGAAAACGAAACAATACGCTACAACCTTCATTTCTGAGAATTCGCTTTCTTCGTTTCCAACACTTTCTTCGTTTCTAACAGCTGAGCTTTAACAGAAGGGAACAGTTCTTTCCCTTGACGCACTGCCCGCACTGCTGCTTGGTAGTGATTGTTCGAAGGACAATATAGGCGTGAAAGAAAGAAAGAAAGAAAAAGAAAGGAAGGAAGAAAAAAAAAGAAAAAGAATCTCGGGCTCCACCTAAGGAAAAAGTGGACCCACCCTTGACCTCAAAGCAATACTCACGCCTTTGCCCTCAGAACACCGCAACATAATAGTGAATTTGATACCCTCGCCTCAGCTCAGCAGTTCGCTTATATTCCACAGGCTTAAAGCTGGCTCTACTTTTTCAGACCACATGGTATTACAGAAACAATGCTTCGTCCACGTTTGATCTTGGAGGGCTTCGTTCCGCGGCGCGTGGGCTGTCAGGACTGTTTCTTCGTGGGATTTAAACAAATCCAACTATGGCCAAATGATGCTACGTTGGGTACCTCTACTGACAAATGCTTGCGGGCGCCTTAGATTTTCTTCGCTTTTTGTCAGCCCCGCGAGCGTGCTCCGAGTTGAACCTCTCAAGTTGGCAGCTATCGCGTGACCACGAAGTTTTAGATGCAAGAGTGAATAGATGGACCGTTCTAGCCATATCTCTTAGACCACACGCATGAAGATAACTTGTTTGCGTGCGTGTTGCGCGTGCCTTGAACAATTACGTAAATGATTTGTGCCATAGGACGGCCTTCCGAGTATCAAAATATGCTACACTGTACAAAATGCAACGGTTCTCAAGAATGTTTTCTTTCGTTACTTTTGAAACGGGCACTTCGCGGGCTCAAGTTGGTGCATCCAGGCAGTGGTCCTGTTATAATAAAACTTAAAACTAAGACAGCTCTAATGGGCACCATTCTTCCTATCCGCAGTAATGGAAAACACGATGTGGTAAAGAGACCTTTACGGAGACCTTTCCCCTCCCCCTTCTTCTCTTTTCCCTTCTCTTCCCCAACTACGGCTTCGTTCATAACTTATCACCGCAATCATGAAAACGTTTATGATTCTTTGTTTTTTTTTTCTGTGGCTTAACGTAACCTGGCCCTTCTGGCTTGGTGTGCCATTCAACGCGCAACACCATTAGGCAGAATGGCGGTAACCTTAGCGAATAAACTGGACAAAGAGATCCTGGCTTATACGAGCGTTTTTTATGCAGCTTCTTAGATGTATACATGTTTCAATGTTTAGACTGATATTAAATTTGAACCTATGAAGTCGCTTTCTCACTGAACGTGTAATATGAGCAGTCGCGTTAATATTCAGTTTCCGCTACTCATGAATATGTTTGCGTTTTTATTGCACCGCCTTTACAGTTTATATTAATGACGTGCAGAAGTTGTCACGTGATATTGTACACCTTATTCAAGCGCACAGTCATCCACGGATGATTTATATTGTGAACGTATGAAAATCGCCAAAAACGTACAGCTGCGGAACAAATTCTTAGGTGGGAATTCTATATGTTCACGCACTACACATTCCAACTGAGCGTGCTATTATAAATACAACACATGTCGATATCAGTTAGTTTACCACCAAATCACTTGAAGATAGGTATCCCCTGCGAATCGATATGCAGCAGCTAGACGACTACATAATTCCAAAAACTAACGCTCATCTTTCATTCTTCAAACTGGCTTATTTTCATTCCAACATCAATCGCGCACAAAGTGAGAAATGTTTCAGAGTGTGCGCGCCAAAAATTAGTCATTGATTCGTTTCTGGGGCTTTATGTCCCAAAACCACCATCGATTATGAGAGATGGCAGAGTGGAGGGCTCCGGAAATTTCGACCACCTTGGGGGATGGACAATTTGTGTGTGTGTGTGTGTGTGTGTGTGTGTGTGTGTGTGTGTGTGTGTGTGTGTGTGTGTGTGTGTGTGTGTGTGTGTGTGTCAGATGAACAATTTGTCGCGACGTAGTCTTCCCTCACCCTTTCATTTTGTGCGTACGATAAATGTAAGGCCACAGGACGCGGGCAAGTAATTAAGTAAAGAAAATGCTCCCAACCACTTGGATTCATGAGGATGTATCGAACAAAAATGAGCCCCTCGGATGATGTATTTCTGTTCTTTCATTCGATTACAGGTTCATAGAATGTAATCACGTGTTAACATGGGTAATCTCTTGGTGGTTAACCAGATCAATGAGACGGTGCTTGGCTGTTCATTTTCTTACTGTTAACGTAAGGTAGAGCTGATGAGAGTCCGAAAATTGACTTTCAGTACGTGTTCCCAAAATTTTCGCTTTTTAGACAAGCTTGACTTTCTAATTTTCTTTAGTTACTGTGTTTAATGTTTTCAAGCAACGGCAAAGCAGGCTCGATTATCTCAAAGAACAACCGGGAGCAAGAAATAAACTAATTACGGCATTCGATATTCCTGTGTATACAATTCCGTCGCCGTTCACTTCCTGGGTCTACGATCTCTTTTTTTTTTTTCGACTTCCTTTGCAATCTGATCAATAGTGTGGTTTTCAGTAAACTTTATACCATTTTTTTTCTTAGTTCGCACTAAACCTGTATTGTCTCTAGCGTATGGGTCGTGCTCTTCCTGTCTTTGGCAAGCAGAGAAAAGAAAAATTGTAATTAACTGCGGCGTGGGTACGAGTATATATATTTTTATCGCTAAGAGGACTTCATCAGCTCTGTGCTTCGCCGTCTTGATTGCTTCGTTCTTTGCTCGCGCCACTGATTAAAAGAGGCTTCTGTTCCTTCTTGGTCTCCGGGTTTTCTCGAAGGGTGTCCTGCCACTTGTCATTAATTTGCACGGCTTAACGGAGGTGTGTAGATGTCCATAGGGAAAAAGAGACGAAGCAGATGCGGCTAAAATACGAGACATAGCGCCGTACCAGGCTCGCTTCCTAATCTGCACTCACGATACCTCGTAATCTTGGTAGATCCTGGACGTCTTTGTTTGGGCCTTTTGTCCTTAATTGCGCTGGGCAAAAAAAAAAAAAAATTGAGCGAGATCGCTGGAAACGGTGCGGCTTTTGCCTGCACGGGATGGGGTTAGGGTGTTCTGCAGATGGTGCTTAGTCCCACACGCATTCTCCAACTCGACGTCTTCTAGTAAATAACCGAAAAAATATAAAACTGCAGCAAACTAATGAGTATCGATCTAATGAAGATACATCTGGACTCTTCGAGATCGTCACCCACTGTCCTTTGTGGTGTTCGCTATTTAGTCTTTGGTTCTTACTTTTATGCTCTATATTAAGTGCATAGGTCCTCAACTGTAGACAATAGCAAAGCTATATGACAGTGCGTAATGTTAGAGGAAGTTAAAGTTGATAGTTAAAGGAAGTCACTGACATCCATCTTTCTTCCCATAAGGTAAATCATATAATATGCTAGTATACCCGGTCGTGACAAAACTTTACACAAGGCTCAGATTATGCAAACAGAAGTTGATTGTGCATACAGATCACTAACCTTACTTTTAAGATATTCACTGGAAATGCAATAAAAATTCGTACGTATATCTGCCATTTTATTTCCATTTTGAACTCCCCCTTTGAAAAACAATGTCCCTTGACTTCGCGTTTCCTGAACGGCCCTTACCATATTAACCGGGTTTTTTTTTTGTTGTACACGAGCTAATGCGGTATATGTCGCGAGACGAAAGTGATCAAGCAGGCAAGAGCGAAAACAGTTCGGCAGACAGCGGGCTCGTCCCAGCGGCAAAGCTCCTGCCGACATCGTATACCTCCGTCATATACGGGTGCACAGGTTTCTACACTGACTTTCGCGACTGTGCCACGCCTGGACTAAGATGGGATGCCTAAATAAATCGAATCGAACTGAATTGAATAGAATGCACCTTATATAGCAGCCATGGTGGCTGCGAGTGTCACGTCTGCGCCAATGAACACATCGCTAGAAACGGTATAGAACACAGAATGTCGCTAGAGCCAACGTTTCGACAAGTGGACGTGTCTTCGTCAGGAATGGTTTCCAGTGACATTCCCTGTTCTACGTCGTCTTTAGCGATCTGTTCATCGATTCAAGCCACCAGTCTCCCGCTGAGTTTCTCTTTCAATTTGGATGTCTATGCCAAAGAGTATTGCGGCTTATGTATATCCGTTACGAAGCATCAACGTTTTAATAGAACAAAGAAAAAAAAAAGCTCCCGGAAAATACTATAGCAGAACTCCGAGAGTGCTCTGTATACGGTGAAGCGCTTGCCGGTTCAGAAATAACTGCTTCCGATGAAGCAGGAGGAGCGACGGACCAGAACCGCAGCGCTTGCTGCAAGAGTTCTCTTATATTGATCATCTTAGGGACCCCGGACTAGGGTTCCCTCCCGCATTCTCCCTGTAAATTATGAAATAAAAATGTTCATTCTCTCTCTCTTATCTTCGCCACGAAATGTACTTCGGTAGCACTCACATAATCACTTTAGGCGACTTACTAAGTTCTTTTATATTCTTCGCGTTCCATGTGATCTCGATCCTAACGTACTGGGACGATCTGAACCTGCTGCCCAGAATATAGAATATAGGAATATAGGATGCTGCCCAGAATATAGCATGCTTGCTCAACAAAAAAGAAGCCACGTTTTTTAGCCTCGCAAATCAATCTTATTCGTCCATCGATCTTAGCATCATCTCTCCGTCTATTTTACTTGATTTTAACTGGGAAGTGGTTAAAAACCCTTATGGGAGTGACCACTTCCCAATACTCCTCCAAACACAAAGACATAGCGAATTTCCACCCCAGGCTCCTCGGTGGAAACTTGAGAGCGCCGACTGGGAGGAGTTCCACAAACTTACGACAATTTCATGGATGGACATTTCTTCTTTAAACATTGACGCTGCTGTAGAGTATTTTACCACATTTTTAATCAATGCTGCCCTTAAATGCATACCACAAAGAACTAAAATTACAAGTAAACGTCGTGTTCCCTGGTGGAACGACGAATGTCGCAAGGCTCGGAGAGCACAGAATAAAGCGTGGGGGCTTCTTCGGGACTCCCCTACAGCAGAAAATCTTATAAATTTTAAACAAGTCAAATCACAAGGGCGCAGAACGCGCCGGCAAGCTAGAAGGGAAAGCTGGCATAAGTTCATATCGGGCATAAATTCCTATAGAGATGAGGCCAAAGTATGGAATAGTGTGAGAAAAGTAAAAGGTCGACCAGGTTATTCGGTACCCTTAGTGGACACCGAGGGTGAAAGCTTACAAGATCAAGCGGACTCCCTGGGAGCACATTTCGAACACGTATCTAGCTCTACACACTATTCGGAAACATTCCGAAGATACAAAACGAGAGTGGAACGAGAGAGGCTGGAAAGGAAATCAACGAAAAATGAAGGATACAATGAACCGTTCAGTTTAGCAGAGCTGCAGGCAGCACTGAGCTGCTGCAACGAATCTGCCCCAGGGTCTGATCGTATTGTATACGATATGGTAAAACACTTAGCTCGTGAAGCACAGAGAACACTGCTTTCGCTGTACAATGCCATATGGGTCTCCGGTATCATCCCTAGTTCCTGGAAAGAGGCTATCGTTTTACCTGTTCTGAAACAGGGAAAGGATCCATCGTCTGTCTCAAGTTACAGGCCCATCGCGCTGACAAGTTGTCTGTGTAAAGTCTTCGAGAAAATGATCAACTGCCGGCTAATACACTTTCTCGAAAGAAACAAATTACTAGATCCTTATCAGTGTGGATTTCGAGAAGGGCGATCCACAACTGACCACTTAGTCCGCATTGAGTCTGAAATTCGGGAAGCATTTGTGCATAAACAGTTTTTTCTCTCAGTATTCCTTGACATGGAAAAAGCATATGACACAACATGGCGGTTTGGAATACTGAGAGACCTCTCGCACGTCGGCATACGAGGTAAGATGTTAGCAATAATTGAAAGTTACTTGTCCGATCGGACATTCCGTGTTCGAGTAGGTAATGTATTATCACGACCATTCGTGCAGGAGACTGGAGTGCCCCAGGGTGGGGTGCTGAGCTGCACGCTTTTTATTGTCAAGATGAATTCTCTGCGTCTGTCCATCCCGCACACTATCTTTTACTCGTCCTATGTCGATGATATACAGATGGGATTCAGATCATCTAACCTTGGTATCTGTGAACGACAAGTTCAGTTGGGCCTGAACAAAGTGTCCAGATGGGCAGACGAAAATGGGTTTAGGTTAAGTCCACAAAAGAGCACCTGTGTTCTCTAGAAAGAGAGGCCTCCACCCATATCCCGAAATTGACTTGCACGGCCAACAGTTACCTGTAAAGGAGGAACATAAATTTCTGGGCGTAATTCTGGACTCTAAACTAACCTTTATATCGCATATCAAACATATAAAAAACAAGTGTATAAAAACAATGAACATTCTAAAAGTGCTTTCACGAACTTCGTGGGGGAGTGACAAAAAGTGCCTAATCAATCTTTACAAAAGCCTTATACGCACGCGCCTCGATTATGGAGCAATAATCTACCAGTCTGCGACACCCAGCGCTTTGAAGATGCTTGACCCGGTCCACCATTTGGGCATTCGTCTTTCTACAGGTGCTTTTCGCACTAGCCCCGTCGAAAGCTTGTGCGTCGATTGGAACGAGTGTTCATTGCACTTACAGAGATCTTACTTATCCTTTTTATACTATCTCAAAACGAACGTAGACAAGGAACACCCTTCGTACTCCACTATCAATAATCTGTCCAGCTCTCTACTGTTTAATAACCGTCCTTCATTTCGAGAGCCCTACTCACTTCGCGTGAGGGGCCTTGCTGAGGATATAGGTGTACCTCTTCTTGAACACTGCCTAATGGCTCCTGCCCCACGTCTCCCGCCATGGCAGTGGTATGTCATAGATTGTGATACATCCTTCGTAGAAGTTACGAAGCACGCACCTATTGCACATATCCGTACATACTTCCTGGAACTGCAACAAAAATACACTTGTCCAGAATTCTTTACAGATGCCTCGAAATCTCACAGTTCTGTGTCGTATGCAGTGGTAGGCCCATCCTTTTCGGATGCCGGCGCTCTGCATCCAAATACAAGTATATTCTCGGCAGAGACCTACGCGATATTTGCGGCCGTCAAACAGATTGAAAAATTAAAACTTCAAAGTGCCGTAATATACACGGACTCTTTAAGCGTGGTAAAAGCCCTCAAGACCCTGAAAAAACACAAAAACCCTGTCCTTATATCTCTCTACTCACTCCTATGCACAGTCTATTCACTCAAACAGCATGTCGTAGTGTGCTGGGTGCCAGGGCACCGCGAGATACAGGGAAACGTGCTGGCAGACCAGCTAGCAGCATCTGTCAATGCAACCACTACCAATGCACCTATAGCTATCCCGGCACTTGACCTGAAACCTCTCCTAAAACGAACGCTCAGGGCTTATTGGCAGAGCACATGGGATATGCAGACAGAAAATAAGCTCCGCGTTATTAAGCCACAACTTGGTTATTGGCTGCCAGTATCGAAGTCACGTCGCACAGAAGTTACACTTACAAGGCTAAGGACAGGACACACATACAGCACACATTCATACCTTTTATATGGTGGCGACCCACCTTTGTGTCACAGATGTGGAGAAGCACTAACTGTGCTTCACATTTTAATCCAGTGTAAGGAATTAGACACTCTTAGAAAACAACATTTTCCATTACCCTACCGACAGCACATACCATTTCACCCATCAATGTTCATCGGGAGGGAGCCACTTTTCAAACATGAGTCATTATTTGCATTTTTAAAAGACGTGCATAATTTTCATGTGATATACCCAGGCATCCGTAGCGTGACATCTCAACAGAGGTCGCTGCTGCGGTGATTACACCAAACAAAGCACCTGCCTCACTCCCCTTGGACACAAGGGTGTTGACGAGGCACTCGTGCTGAAGCCATAAATCTGCATGATAGTTTATTATAACGACCACTCGCCATTCATTCTCAAAACGCACGCTTCACGTCACTCTCATTATTTTAATATTTATATGTTTTACCCGCCTTAGTGCGAGGAATTTTAAGGCCCTTATACAGCCACTTACCATAATCATTGTCCACATCTCTCGTCACATTGCCTGGCGCTCTTTGGCCATTAAATGGCCCTTGCGCCATTAAACACCATACATCATCATCATCATCAGAATATAGGATTTCGTCAATCGTGCAATCCTGCGTAGGCCATCGTGAATAGCACCTCATGTGTAGTCGGACTCTAGAGCTTCTCGTGTTCGAATAGTTCTTTTGCACGGGGATGAGCTTACACGGATTGCTTCCTTTTTCCTTTTCTTTTTTGTTTCGTTTGTATACTTCGCTGGCATCTGTGGGTGTCTCTTAGTTCCAGCTGCTGCTATTCGCTTCAAAAATTCAAGACCCGTGGTGCGGTCATGCGTGGCTCTCCTTGGACCCGTGATGGTCAGACATGAGTAACCACTCCCTGGAAGCAGCGGAAGAAAGGAAACACATGTTTTATGCATTGACCAACACGCACTTCAAAAAGCAGCCGCTTCACCGTAAGAAAGTAAGAAGAAAGAAAACGAACTCCGAATGCACGAAAGCCTCGAAGAAAGAAGCCCGAGAAAATCCAATAAGAAAAAAGGGAATGAAGAACCCCAAACGATCGGTATGTCGTGCTCACGCGATCAAGGCCTGCAATATCTATTAAATATACTATTCGCGACAGCATGAAGTCCCAGTAAATAGATGTGATTAATTTAATGGTCACGGAGGCCACGAATATCCGGCGTAGTGGTTTTGCGGCTGGGGTGTCGGCTACCGAGCGCGTGGGCCCAGTTTCCTTTCCTGACCACAGCAGCCGTATCTCGATGCAGGCGCAATGGCCGCATCGTACGGTGACGTCACTACCCACTCTGAATCGTCCACACAACATGAGTGCGTCGTGTTAGACTAATAAATGCCACTTGTACTTAAAAGGAAGTGAAAACTGAAATCGAGGCAACAGAAACGTGGCGTAGCCTGGTGGTGAAGCCTTGGTTATATATTGTCCGTTCGTCTGCTGCTGCTCATACGACCATAACTCACGCTTAAAATTTCACTCAATACATAAAAACGAATCCATGCCTTATTATTTGCTTTCTACTCAATAAAAGGAGTCGACGCTGAGAAGCGGCGCTGTCCTCGCGGCAACCGAGAACCTGCTTTGAACCACGACGCATGCGTTCGGCGTCTCCCGGGCGTTGCGCGCGCGCGCATGGTGCGGCAGAACCTGGCGCAAATAAACCCGACGGCTGTAGGCCATTGCTTGCAACATGTGCTGCGTATAAGGGTCCATAGGCCAAAAATTTTGAGAAAAAGATGTGTCGATGTGTTTTCCCCGTTTCCATTTTAGGGTCGAAGCTCTTAAGGTTTGGATCTGTCCGTCCGTTGTTCCTAGCGCGTTACCTTCAAAGAAATGAATGATGCTGCGTGTGGGAGGCGCGCCCTCGGCGCATGCCTCCCGGCGCGCGAGCTCTCTCACTCTTCCATCTGCTGTCTTGTGAGAGAGAGAGTGAGACAGAGAGAGAGAGAGAGCGAAAGGCGCGCGTTGACTATGGAAACGCTCTTTCTTCAATGAACGCTCTACCAGCTCGCAAAGAAGGAGAACGCGCCCTCACCCGCGAGAGACAACGTTGCCGCAGGCAGCGTCTTCTAGCGAGTTCCTTGATTGAAAAATACCGACTGCTCGCGCTGGAGAACCGTTCACCGGCCACCCATATATATATATATACATAGGCACTGGATCTTTACTTGCAATCAAGTGCCGTTGGGAGATTTCACTTGTGCGTAGTTGAACTATAAGGATTCGTAGCGTGCGCATTAACTAAATTAATCCGGAACTCGGCACGGTCTACGATGAACCTCCGGAGCTTCGCCCACTCATCATCATTCACTCCGTGGATATGCTGTGAATTTTTTGGCAGCCACGATCTTTCCTGTGGCAAACTGAAAACGGGGACTGGATTAACGTTTCTGTGGGCGGGTCCAAAGAATATTACGGGGGGAATGTGACAAAGTATTTTGCGCACATTACCTTTGCGTCAAAGTCTGATTGTCTCGTTCTAATAAAATATGTTTCGCTAGAGTAAAAACTTTCAAGGTTGCTTCCTTTCTTTTGCAAATTCTATAGGATTTTAACACATATTTGTTCGCACATCCCATATTGCACCGGCGAAATGATGCAGGTCTTGAAGAAGTGTCTGGTTGCATCATTTTCCCGTATAGGGCAGCTGTTTTTGTAAGCATATGTCGGGCCGAGAACTGTCGGTGTTTTCTGCTGGGCTCTCCCACAGTAGGGTGGAGTGTACTCTGAATTGTTTACCTTTTGATCTAAAGATGAATTTACATCAATTAAACTGTAGTTGTAACATAGGAGATCCTGTCGCAGAAAATACGGTGTTGGCGTAGGCATCCACGGTAGAACTAGTAATCATTCCAGCTGCACTAACAGGGGAGATTGTGGTTCAGTTAAGGAAAGAACGCTATTTTCTGCATTCAATGTCGGGAGCACGGCTCAGCGTCTGCGAGGACACCGAAAAAGGACTGAAAGAAGAAGAACGCCGGGGTGGAGGGCTCCGCTAATTTTGACTACTTCGGGTATTAGCGTACACAGAGAACGCATAGTGTACGGGCCAGGCAGCTGGTAAAGTGCTGCCCGGAGCAGCAGCTCGGCATCCGAGATCTCACGCTTCGTGCCCGAGGTCTCGGAGGGTATGGTTTCAGTTTTACCCTGCGCAGTTCCTTACACCTTTCGCGCTGTTGCTGTCACGGCATGCATTTCCCAAGGAGGTTTAAAAAAAATGCTGGAGTGGCTACGCCCTCTGAACCTTACCGCGGCGGGTAAAGCCGGCGATTGCCTATGGTTCAGCCCTAAAAGCTTTCCAGAGTGTCCAGAAACCAGTATCATTCCAAGCGTTCTTGATCTGCTAAAGTACACTCTAGACTAATTGTAATGTAAAAGCGCGTTGTTTTGGATCAATAAAATACCATTGACAGAATATCAATGCCACGGTATTGCACACAAATTTCCGCGATGGTCAAGTTTCACCCAGCACCCTTAGCACAAAGAGGCACATTAAGCAGTGTCTGTGTAGTAAAGCTGACCGCTTTAAAAGGGTTAAGAAGCGTGAGAAAGACTCTTTCTATTTGTGCTATTTGGATGCTGTTAATCGATGCCCTGGATAAGATGGCGGCCGCCGGCTTCACCTTTAGCACAAAATCTCCACTCCAGAATTTTTCTTATTTCAGACCTCCTTGGTATTTTCTTTATTCATGAAAATACGTGATTTCTAGAGTTCTGCAACGCGCAAAATCAGAAAATGTAACTGTAGATGCCTCGTAAACTGAATAACTCGGTATTTTTTCTGTCAGGACACCGCTGCGACCACAAAGCCATCCTCATCAAAGTGCACACCTCAAGTACGAGACGCTGCTCAATAAAGACCTTCGTTAACACTTTGACTTTCGTCTACGCAATTAAAACAATGGAACCCCCCCCCCTCCCCCGATGCTTCGCATCACCTCAGGGTTCCCTTCGAGAATATTCGGTGTTTTTTCATCGTGACTTGGTCAGTGACCTCATCTTCATTCTCATCATGACACCTGATCAGACGAACTTTCGTCGAAATCTTGACTACAATGCCGATTTCCCGTGACGCTGCCGTCGGGCGATGATGTTCCCGGGATGGGTACCGTTGCCACGGTGTAGGCTTCGCGCCGTGAGTTACCTGCGCATTATGTTTTAGTGAATTGTCGTTCCTTGTTCAGCGAAGCCTCCGTCTGAACTGCTTGGGCTACGGGCAGGGCGCAGAAGGGTCAATAGCTACAGATGGTGCCCAACGTTGGGCGCCAACTGTAGGTTTTGACCCTCTTGCGACCTGATATGTTAACGCCACGTTCACCGCCACTGCGCAGCACGTGGCCTTATCTTTGGATAGCCATCGCGCGTTGTCCCAATACTTATAACCTGCGCGTCAAATATAGCCAAGATCATTTTAAAAAAAAGTACCCACAGGACGGGAGAAAGAACGCAACTCTAATTCCTCAATTTCATCGTTTTCTCGCTCATTACACAACACCGTTGTTTTCGACTTGAATGGCAAACTCCGTATTATAAACCTAATCGCACAGTCTTGCTCAACTTAATATTTGTGTTTAATGTTCGTTTAATAAAAGAAATATGAGGCAGTGTTTTGCCCACAGGAGGGGCGTAATCTTGATGATGATGATGATGACGATGACGACAAAAACATAACTGGTGAAAATGATTCCGGCTGCCCTTACTACAGGGTGTGCCTTCTTGTCAGAACATGGCAACGAGGCATGTATATGCCTTTGTAGCTTGTTTACTTTATTTGAACTGCCCCTGAGAACAATTGACTTAGCTCGAACAAACTATATTCTAAGCCGCAGTTTACTTAAGAATCAAACGTTTATCTGGTTTGATCTTCGAAGGCTTGGTTTCGCAAAGAAATACCCCAACATGTACCGCCCGATTCTTGGCCTCTCCCCCTCAGTGGGTGAGCTCATCAAAGAGGCTCATCATGATGATCATCAGGACGCACCTTACATGAAAGCTTTGCATTTTAAAATGAGAATTTTATGAGCAGAACCTAAACTGACGTGCAGATCATGCCTTGTGCAGACAATAGGACAAAAGCCAGTCGAGAAATCGAAATAGCTACACGCATAGGTTCTTATTCTTGTCCACTGCCACTACTGAATTTCGGCATCTCGATGCCCACCGTAGTTCACTAAGAACACTTGCCTGAGAGATTGACAACTTCATTACATGAAGGGGTACGGGTAGTGGAAGGTCAAGCATTTTGCCTGAGGAACCTAGCTATTTTGTTAAGCAGCAGCGGTCTCCTATAATTAACCGCGTGTGTTGGTCCCGGCGAGGGACACAACGGAGGACGTGGAACCCTCTTCTGTCAAGGCGGCGGAGACACACTCCCTCGTCTTCCAATCTATAGCCTTCTTTTTATATATATATCGCCCAGTCTAGGTTCCCCACTTCAGCATAATTAATCAGTTCGCAGGTCATGCACTCTGCTTCAAGCGGCCCCACTTGCCCAGCTTGACGAGCCGTGGCGTCCCGGTAACGGCAAGATCAGAGATAGGCTGCTGACATTTACTCGCCCATCGGTTCACGCTGGATCAGGGGTCAGCGACATTGGAGTCGCGCGGAATAATGACCACACGCTTGCGACACACGAATGCCAAGCGGGACTGTCCATTGTTGCTGAATTTGTGCAGGCTGCGGTCGTAGACTAGTAGCGTTTTTTTTTTTCTATCTACACAAGTGGCGTCGCTGCTGTTCTGAGTGTCGGCATCGCTTGAAACATAGCTATGGCACTGGCGAATTCATGATCGCGGAAACAGGCTCAATAATACTTCACAGGTTCATCGTGAGTTACGCAAGAGAGACATAGTTTCTGCAGAATGTCGAAGCAGTGAATGTAATAGGAACTGTGATAGAATATTATACGGAGAGTGACTGGCAGCTTTAGGGGTGATGCATTTCTGGTTTGGGTAATCGAACTGCGTAATCCAATCTGGCGTTGAGCTGCAGTGTTCCTAAGGCGCAGTTGAAAGTTGTTCTTGCCTGTAAAGTGTGGATACGCATGGAAGCGCGCTTTTCATTCAGCGCGACTAGCCTTTCGCCGAAGCTACGCCGTAGAAGCACCACCGGCGACCCAGGCGAAGAGTGTCATCTAGGAGGATACGTGCAAACTTCGGCCTACTCGGCAGAAGGTAGCTGAGAGATTCTGGTATGTTGTCTGCTTGTGGCACTCCGTGCAAGTACTTCATAGCTTGCGCTGTAACAAAAGCCGCGTTGGTGCCCCAGTTTTCTGAGGTGCGCGTATACACCAGGAGGTTTTAAAAAATTCTCTTTGAAAACCTCCTTGGTGTATGCGGGCCGTGTGGTCGCGCCTTCGATTGGCACTGAGGGCGCCTGGCAAGAAATTGTCTTTGGCTGTTTTGTTTGGAGAGTCTTATTTACGTATACGCACTTATACATATACGGGGCAAGACGGTGACAGTGACAGTCAAAACTCCCTCCAGGTCCATAGAATTGCTCTCACAATAATAAAGAAAACATGTTTATCTCTCTTTAGCAACACAAGTAAAACACAAGCGATGTTGTGGGTGCTCCTTCTGATGTTATTTCTCGAAAAAAAGGAGCATACGGTTTCCAGCCATATTTGAGACCGAGTAGCGAATTCCCTGGTGTGTGCAGTGCAAGAATCATCCACTAACATGTTCAGAGTGCCTGCCCGACAGTTCAGCACCCAGTTCTGACTATAGTTAAAGAAAGTCTTGCGGGCCCCTTTACATAAAGAACGTGTGTATATGTTCTAATTCGCTAACACGCATTTTACATACGATAGGTATATTTACAAATATATTGAGCGATCAGTAGTGGTCACGTGCAACTCATTAATGAGCCGTTTCTCTTCGCTCGACTACGGATTTGCTTTGGTTATGTCTTTCTGTGACTGTGCGCAAGCGACACGCGTGCGGGCTCATCTTTTATGGGACACTTAAGAGCAAGAGAATTTTCATGTATTACTAAATTACGCTTTCGCAATACCAACAGCGCCACTCTTGCCACTAGAGAACGCTTGGTAAGCGAGAAAACGCACAAAAAGAAAACACAGATGGTGACGCTGCCTTCACGCTTCCGCACCAACTCTATGTGGCGTCATATATTTAGGATGCCCCGGCTGTGGCGAAATTTTTTTGCTCCAAAAATAAATCCAGTTGTGTTGTAGAGGGACCAGAAACTTAAACGCGAGAAATTTCATGGAATTTCACTGAGCGAATTTGGCGAAAATACGAACAAAGTACATCAGAATTCGGAACGTCACGCTTACGATCAAATACCTAGGTTTCGGCGCGAAATTCAAAAAAATGAAACGTTAACCTTCGTTTTCTCTTCTAATACTGAACCTATGGTGGCGAAGTCAACAATAGAGTTCTCAAATAACAATCCATCAGTCGAAACTGGTTTATTGTTTCTGTTTAGTGTCCCACAGCGCGGACATGAAAAAAAAGAGAAAAAAAAAGACCATTATATTGCAGATCAAATAATAAACCTAGCCATGCATTGCTAGATCGGGTACGTTGTACAGAAAATGGACCAATAGTACATACAGTGCTCTGAAAATACTGAAAATTCAACCTGGTAAAGGCAAGAAACGTTCACCCTTATCGCACTCTTCAATAAGGTGCACCTCTTTTTAAACTGATCACCCAATAATAAAAAGAAAACAAGGAATAGAGTTGGAAAGAGGGCAGCGAAGAAAGCGTGAGAGCTTACCGCAGATAATATAATTTACTATGAGTTGAATTATAATCCCTAGACAAACTTATCGCAGGCGCTGAAAATTCCACATAACCCGCGTTTTGGAATATAGCTAGTTTACCTGCCGTCGTCGGTTATTTTTTTTTTCTTTTTGACGTCAGCTGTCTAGGTTGACGTCGCAGTAAAACGCATACCCGATGTTAAATGAAAGTTGAATGATTTGCGGCAGTTGATATCGGCTTTCGATAGTCCCGCCATAAATCATTTGCATATATGTCTCGGTAAAAAAGGAAAATGAGGTATTGATTTCCTTTATCAGCTGTGCTGAAAAGGCGAGGTAACGGGGACTCCTGGTAAATCTGCTCTTTATTAGGCAAAAGTGTGGAGATAGGAGAGATTTTTCTTTAAAATGCTTGCCTATTTATCGTCAGGGGTACTCGCACTTTAACGTCCTCCGGAGACATGGCAGCATATAGTATTCAATAACATATCTTGGATAGACCAGTCAAAAATGTATTTAAATGACTTTTTATTGACACAGAAACCTACGACAGACAGACAGACAGACAGACAGACAGACAGACAGACAGACAGACAGACAGACAGACAGACAGACAGACAGACAGACAGACAGACATAGGGACGGACCGTGGTCGAGCTTTCGTAAGTTATCGTGGTATTGCTGTTACTCATGCTGGGCACTCAAGTAGGACATGCTCCTCATTTTGGGGCGTTGAACCATACAAATCAATCACTCAAATTAGTTGTCACAGCATGGACCTGTAGTCTGGCAATTGCGGTGAAGATAGCTACTCACGTAAGCTCCGTTTAGTCGAAGCCGGTGATAAGAGAGTTTTCAGGTTATCATGAGCCCTTTCTCAGCCCATCATGTAGCCCAAATTTAAAGTATCACTTTGTGCGTAGCCTGGCATAGAGACCCTAGGAAAGTTCTGAAGCTTTTACAGAGATGCTGAAGAATCGTCCTTCACGTAGACCGTGAAAAGCCATGAAATAATCCTGCTGTATTGGCTAATTTTGCAAGGCTACGTCAAATAAATCACCATGAAACTCGAGCAAGCGAAAAAAGGTAGGCGACTGTAACAGTTAAATTAGGTGTTCTAGGAAATGAATCAGAAGTGCTGCTCCAAAAACAAGTGTCACTCGGTTTTCGCAACTTTAGAAAGCTATGATCCTTCGCTCTAAACGCTAATCAAGGCTCGAACGTGACTGAAAAATTATCGGCGACACCTGTTTTATTTATCCTTAACTCTCTCTTTTCCCAGGGCGCCGACTTTGTGCACTTTGTCAGTACCGAAGGAATTGCGCTAATCAGGCCGGGATCGAACCTACGACCTCTACCTTACTACAGCTTCGCCAAGGGACGCTTTATAACTAAAAAGGGATCTAAGGTAGTCGTAGTTTACAGTAATTGCAGCTAGCTTGTTCACACTGCAGAGAGTTTTGCAAGGACAGGCAAGCAGGTAAACCCAAAGTATACGGCCGCTAAAGTTTGCGAGTTAATTAGGAAGTTAGCAAGTGCAATCTTCAGAAGTTTACGCATGGGTTGACGCCGCAGAAAAACTACTCAAAATGTGTGTTCTTAATAAACGTGATGTTACAAACCCGCAGAAGAGCTTACCATTTCCATAACTCTTTTTTCGTCCTTCTACGCCACGTGAAGGTTTTGCAGGCATAAATTTTCTCGACAGGTTGCGCCAGAAAAAAAAAAAAAACTGGCGGAATAAGCCTGGCCTGACTGATTAATTGGATTGAATGTTTACTAAGCCTGCTTTGAGAATTAAACTAGTTAGGCACGGATTTAAAAGTAAGGCAGTTCAACTTCGTAATGACCGAGAGTAACCAATAATGTTGGGACGTTACTCTTGCCAGAGGAAGACGTGTCGAAGCATAGAAAACGCTCACTAATCGTTATTGCATACATTATCGTTAGGGACGGCATCTTTTATTGCTGTAAACAAGAAAAATGCCGACGAGGGTAGATTTTTCAGGTAAACGTTTTTCAACGCACTGAACTGACTCTAAAGTTGCCAGGATCAATCAAAAAGTGCATAAGTAACAACTACAACACCGAACTCCTGTCGCAAACTGAATATTTTAACGAGGCGTAACTTTTGAAACAAATGTAGTTCGCTCATAACACGAAGATAGTTTTTTGAAGGCAGGATGAGCTTACAGAATCAACTATAAAAGCTAATACATACCAAACTTCGAAAAATATTCTAACTTTGTAAAGTTTAGTCATATCCATCGTGCATGCTGCACAACTGAATGAACGGCCTTTGACTCCGGGTGAGAAGAAAGCTTGAGAGTCCTTCCTTTATCTAAAAAAAGTGAGGCCTTTCTTTCTTTCTTTCTTTCTTTCTTCTTTCTTTCTTTCTTTCTTTCTTCTTTCTTTCTTTCTTTCTTTCTTTCTTTCTTTCTTTCTTTCTTCTACCCGCAGTCGTAGCTTAGCGACTAGGGTTGTGGCTTGCTAACCTCGAAGTCACGGGATCGAATTCCAGCCGCGGCAGCTGCATTTCGGTGAGAGCGAATCTTTGAGGCCCGTGTACTGTGCCATGTCGGTGCACGTTAAAAGAAACCAGTCAGTTGAAATTTCCGGAGCCCTCCACTGCGGCATCTCCCATAAATCACATCGTTGTTATCGGGCATAGAACCGCAGAAATTATTATCTTAATGAAATTTGCGGGTCGTGCACGCATTTCAGTTGACCAGAAGTTCGCTAGCAGTATCTTAAACAAAGTTTGTCAGCTCTCACTAGACATGCTTATGCCTAATCATACCAGCGAAGGCTATTCGAAGCTACCCCTCATAATATCTACTCCCTACGCATTCTCTATTGGACGTAATCGACAACTTTTATGCCTTGTTAAAATTTTATGTCATGGTATTGCTGTTACTCATGCTGGCACTCAAGTAGGACACCGTTGCGCGAAACTTCAAGTTGACCTTATTCGCCGCAGTCATGTTCACTCTTAGTTTAACACTAAGCTCTGGACATCAGTGTTAGTTGAAATGTATAAATCGCTCGGTTCTCTGACTGAAGCAGAGAACCAGTGAAGGATCAATAGTATTTAAGGCTTCAGATCGGCACGTAAAAGCCATTTGCCAAGGATAGTTTCTGACTGCGACGTACCAGCACTGTACAAGACTATACACGCTAGCCGTGTAATGTTGTACCTTATCACAGCGCAAATCCCGGATGCGCAGCTCGGCTTAGGAGGCAGTCCTGCTTCGTATTCGTGGAATGCTTGCTGCATATGGAATCGCCCACACGAGAATACTTGAGCTAATCCAGATGCTACACATACCACTACCGAAGCCCGTCTCCACTGCGCATATATAGAGCATATGCGAATCGGGAGGTGTATCGAATAGGGCTGCACAGGCTTGTCGGATCTGTTAACCCAAACACTGCCTGCAGGCGTAGATTTCCTCGGTTGTTTTGCAGGGGATCACTATGGACTCGCATTAGTAGGCATTTGATTTCAACTGCCAAGGATTGCGCATATTCATGCAATCTCGTTCGCTCCTCCTCCAAGAGCGAAGAAAAGCTTTGAATAGTGGGGGACGCGGGGGACAGAACTATACTTATTTGCACCAATCAATGAGCACTGGTTCTTTGTCATATGTCTCCCTGTTCCGCTCCTCCTTCCTTTTGAAGAACACGACCGCCTAGCGTCTTCCTTCTTTTACGACTGCAACACTCTGGCTCCTTCCCCTCCCGCCTACTCCGTTGAACACAAGAACAGTTCTCGCACCGTGAGAAGTTTGTTCTGGCATAATGATTATGTCCTCTGCTGTCCTTTCGTTGTTTTCCCATTGAGTCTGCATTTTCTCTCAGTATATCAGAACGCAAGCCAGGGAGCTCGAGGCATTCAGTTGCAATGCGCTCACAATGAATGGGGCAGGCACCCTTCACTCCCAGTTGATCTTCACCGTTTCCGGAACCGGTGCACCGGAAGTTGCTTACAGTACTGGCGACGTCTTCTTGTTCCCGCATTTCTCTTTTCTATGTTCTGTAGCTCCGGCTGTGCATCTTGGGAATATTTTTGTTTCATTGTGAAGTGCCCCTCCTTTTCTGTCACGGTCCGCATAGCTGAAGGCGTTCTGTGTCCCGATTTGTATTCTAGAGTCCCTTTGTGCGATAAACTGGCGTTCAAGAACAGGCACGGGAAAATCGCGACGGTGAGCGTAACGTTGGTAAACGAACGTCAGAATAAACAATGGCAATGATGCATTTGCCCTTCATTTAATAGCAGTTGGTGCTACGATGGGATCGAAACTTGTGTCTATTGGTACGTGAACATGTTTGGAGACCGGCTAAAAGATGTAAGCGAAGGAAATTGTTCATGCAGTAAAGCACAGAGCGCGCAGTGAAGCACAGAAACACCCTCATGAGTTGCAGAACGAGCACTACATCGCCTTTGAAAGATTACATTTGAAGAAACAAAATAAAAAAAGGGGGGGGTGGGGGGGCGTCTTGTAGGTCTTGCATTTGAATGCACGAGAGGCGCAGAGAAGTTTGCCTGGTTTGCTCTTAGCAAGCCAGGAAACTTCAGAATATTTAGAAACGAGAAGATCATGGAACCATGGTTCCATTATCTTCTCGTTTCTAAACGTTATCAAGGATCTTTAGAGCTGCTCAGGCTGAAACTAATAGCCCTGCTGCACAATTTAATGGTTCCTAGCACTGTTTGATGCAGGTACTGCATGAATGGTTAGATGCATTTCATTTATACCAAAATAAAGAGCTGCCTAGAGCCCAAGACATGCATGTATCGCTAACGTTTACCATGCCGCCAGGAGAGGCTGCTTGTCGGTGTACGGACAGATAAAAATTTCCGGTACCGCTGCACCGGAAGTCGATTATAGTACTGGCAACCTCTTCTTTATCCCGCATTTCTCCGTTCTGTCGCCCCGGCTGTGCGTCGTGGGAGCATTTTCGTTTCCTTGTGATGTGCCATTCCTTTTCTGTCACGGTCCGCATAGCTGAAGGCGTTCTGTATTCCGACATGTATTCGAGGGCCCATTTGTGCGACAAACCAGTGTGTAAGAACAGTCACCGGAAAATCGAGACGGTGAGCATAACGTTGGTAAACGAGCGTCAGAATAAACAACGGCAACGAAGAATTTGCCCTTCAGTTAATCATAGTTGGTGTTACGGTGGGATCGAAACTTAAGTTTGTTCGAGAACCGCTAAAAGATGTAAGCGAAGGAAATTGTTCATGCAGTAAACCACAGAGCGTGCAGTGAAGCACAGAAGCACCCTCATGAATCGCAGAACGAGCACTGTCTCGCGTTTGAAAGATCAGATTTGAAAAAACAAAAGCGGGGGAGGGGGGTCTTGCAGGTCTTACAGATCAATGCACAAGAAGCGCAGAGGAGTTTTCCTAGTTTGCTCTTAGCGAGCGCACAAAGCCACGGTTCCATGATCTTCTAACTGTTCTGAAAGATCTTTAGAATTGCCTAGGGCAAAAAAAAAAGAACCCTCCTGCATAATGTAATGCTCCCTAGCACTATTTGATGCAGGTACTTCATGAATGATTAGGTGCATTTCATTTATACCAAAATAGAGAACAGCCAGGACGTGCATGTATCGCTAACGTTTACTAAAGACCATGTCGCCAGGACAGGCTGTTTATCCGTGTAGAGGCAGATAAATATATAGCTAAAAATCACGAAAGAAAATAAGGATCGAGTGAAAGCAAATGTGCTATAGAAGGGAAGTAGACAACGCCAATGTCAAATCGTATTTCGCTGTGAATACTCACCAACTAGCTAAGGTGTCTGTCGTTCTAGCTTAAGCACTTTTTAAGAAAATTGAGGTTACAGTGCTGCTGTATCATTTTTCATGCAGTGCATGAACTCGAAAATCACGTCGAAAATTGGCATAAACTTTAGCAAATGACTCTATTTTGGCGAAAACGCGCGGCGCGCGTCATGGGCGGCAACTCAAACCTCGTCGCTGCCTACGATTGGTTGAAGGGCTTCACGACATCGTCGTGAGTGCCTCGCAGCGCCCGACTCTGCCTTAGCTGTGCTAGTGCGCGCGCGGAAACCAACGCCGCAAACGAACGCCGGAAACCAATGCTCCAATGCGGCTACCTTGATCGTCCTCAATATGACGTCACTTAGCGTGTCACTCTGTCATCCTCCTTACCTGCACCCCGCGCGCTCCCGCGGACCAAGTTTGGGCGCTCATATCGCTGTTGTTTAATTAAATATTGCGAAAAAAACCATCGTACGCATCCTATACGAGATCACAGATTCCGAATTTCTATTGAATTCCAGAATTTAAAACCACTTTAGTGTCCCGCGAGCGCAGTAAATTCGCGAAGAGATTATTACCACCTTCTGCGCAATGTTGTGACCCACAGAATAGGGGCGTTATGAAAAATCCACTAGTCTACACTACGTGGGAAATTTAGATCATGCGTTGACTAAACGGACAGGGGATCACTTTTAATAATTATTTTCACTCACTAAGTTGACTCACGTCAGAATTCCTCCTCATGGGTTCCAAATTCAGCTGCAGCATTAGTACCGCAATTTGCTGACTCATTACAAAAATTTAACTGAGTACAGGACACTATTCTCGGTTTATACTCAGCCCCGGCTAACTGCGATCCCGAAACATTGCATGTATTCTCTATGGTAGCAAGCTCTCTTTTATTGTGAAATTCAAACGTCAAAATGCAGTATCTTTCTGGCATTAGTTATGGCCAGCACATCTCTTTTTTTTTTCAAGTGAACCACTTTAGAGAGCCCACAGTCTTCCACAAGTTCTTATGACTAATAATTGGGGCTGGATTAAGGAAAGGTCGCAATTTTTCTGCAGCCCTTGTCGGGAGCATGACTCAGCGTCCGTGGTGGTGTGGGTAAGGGGCTTGAACAAAATAGGAGAGGAAAAACGTAGTCGACCCACACATGACCTAAGCCTACTGCTACATTGCAGTGATTATGCGAAGGTCAATGTGTGATGAAGTGTAGGAAGGTTTAGCTTGAAGTTGTGGATATGATACCACAGCTGCGGCTGCATTTCCAATTGCGCAAAATGCAAAGAAAAAAAGCAGTAAAGAAGTACACGGCGAAGGGTCACCTACAGTCAGTAGATAATGAAGGGTGGTGGGAATAACATAAGCCATACATTAGGACGTCAATAACTTGAAACGCTTACCCGTTACGTCACGATTGGCGGTAAAAGAACAGCCTGGCTGTTCTGATGGTTGTCACGGCGTTGAACTGCCTGGGAGTTTTTCGTTGTCTTTTGTTGGTGTATTGCGCCTTTCAGGACAACGAACAACCCTTAGGAGATGATGATCAACGAGAATAACGCAACATTACCCTTGTCTGTGAAATAGCTTTTAGTTTTCCACTATTTTACGCCAACGTGGCCGAACCTGAGTGCTGCCTTTCAAGATCTGAGCAACGCTACGAACGGGCTCCTGCTGGAGTGAGCTGTGCGGGCGTGAACTTGAAATATTTCCGAAATAGAAGCGTGTTTAGGTGGCTCTATTTATTACATTTCTCCTTCATTTAACCCCTTCCACTCACCCTGCCCCCTTCCTATAGTTGGTTCTTCGCTTACTCTTTCTTGGCACACTCCATGATCGCGATGCGGGTGCGGTAGAGAAATATGTGCTCCATTTTCGGCTGGATAGTTTGCGCGAGGATGTAGGGGGCTAGCTGTAATCGATTCCGCCTGAAAGACGCTTTCAATCGTGAATTCGAGCAGTAAATTGCGCACTTCACCGAGGAATGAGACGGTTTTCTTTGCTTACACAACGTTATTGGACTCGCGTTCAGCCACCGCAATACATCGATGTTCTCCTTAAAGGGGTAAAACAAGGGGCTGTAGCAGTGGTACATTGACGGATGCGGTGACTCAAGGACACGTGTTCAATTCTCTACCACGACAATATTTTGGTGAGCGCTCCGAATCGCGTAAATGCCCGTGTGCTGAGGTCTAGGTGTGTGTTAGAGAACCTAAGGCAGTCAGAACGAGAAGGCAGCTCCAGCCAGCGTGAAATCTGAGGACATAGCGGAGCATTATTTCGCCTTGTGTTTCGTTTGTAATTTTCTATGATTTTCTGTGAGTGGTAGCTACCCCAGGACACTATGGAAAATTTCTTTCTTTCTTTCTTTCTTTCTTTCTTTCTTTCTTTCTTTCTTTCTTTCTTTCTTTCTTTCTTTCTTTCTTTCTTTCTTTCTTAGTGATCATGCTTTCGCATGATCACTATGATGTAACAGGGGGCTGAGGACAAGAAGGGTCGAACAGGGCCGTGGCCAGTGGATCAAGGTCAAGACAACGCTCCTCATGGAGCGTGATGGACCACGACGTCGGCGGGCTTTCAAATTCATTCAAGTTCATTTATTTACCACATACATAGAATTTCACATAAGTTGTTGGGGCTAGGGGAAAAAGGTTGCATTAATTAAAACAGCTTGACTAGCCCCAAGTCCCCGGTTCACTATGGCAGTAAAAGAAAAGTACATTTGAACATCGGTGTCAAATGAAAAAAAAAAAAAAACACATGATATCCACAGAAAAACATATTTACAAGAAGCGAAATTTAAATATAAACGTATTTAACACAGCATGCTTAAAAGAGAAATGTTAGAGAGTGTGCGAACGTTTTCATAAGAAATCTTGAATTTATTTAATGTCTTCGGCACGCAATAACCTAATGTTTGAAAGCCATAGTTTGTGCGCGGCCGTGGCACAAACCGTTGTTCCGAGTGTATGTTTTGACGCGAAGGATTCAGTTGCAAGTTAGCTACACTGTGTATATAGTTGCGATTTTTTACAATATCACATCTAAAGGAAAGTAATAGAACGTATTCATATAGCACGTTCAATTTAATTACATTATATTTAACGAATAGTTCTAAGTGTACTCCGAAGTGCTGGCCATTACAGCTTCGCTGTTAAATATAATCTGGAGGACACCACGTCGGCATCCTTCATGATCGCGCGGGCTTTTAGCGTTCAAAACCCAAGAAATAATTAATATTATGATCCAGAACTAGGGTTTTTACGGCTTGGTTCTGATGATGAAAACGACTCAAGATAGGCTAAACGTTCGGAGAGAGAGAGAGGGAGGGAAGGTATTATTCGTATCCTGTGGGTTACTGGGATGGGTTGTAAGTCCCACTTCGGCTTAGGCCGAGTGTTTTTAGTCTCTGAGGCCTCCTTGGCCGACTGGAGAGCCCATAAATGATCCTGTAAGGGTCAGCTGAGCGGAACGGCCGCCCTGCGTTCGCGGAACTGGTTATCGGAGGCAAGGAGCCCTTGCTTGTAACTGATACTGGGACATTCCAATAGTATGTGCTCCAAGGTAGCTTTATTGTTGCACTTAGCCCACTTATCAGTCTCGTAGATATCCGGGCAGAACAGTTGTAAAATTACTGTTGTTGTGCGCCTTCTGGTTTGTACTTAGCGTAATTCTACTGTCTGGCTCGGTGAGTTTCCAGCGTTTTGATAAGTTTTGTTTTGCTTTTCCCTGGAAGTCTGGCGCAACCCACTACGGGGAGGGTACAGCAACGGTACACCGTTTCACTCCGTAGTGCGTCTTTTTTTATGCAAAAGCAAAAATGCTGAACCAATCGATCGATCAATCAATCAATCAATCAATCAATCAATCAATCACACTGCTACATGACAGCGATTATGCGGAGGGCAGTACAGAAGATAAAGGAAGAAACCTGTACTGCGGAGGGCAGTACAGATGGAAGACAGCAACGGTACACCGTTTCAGTCTGCAGTGCGTCTTTTTTTATGCAAAAGCAAAAATGCTGACCCAATCGATCAATCAATCAATCAATCAATCAATATATCATTCAATCAACCACACTGCTACATGAGAGCGGTTATGCGGAGGGCAGCAACGGTTAACCGTTTCAGTATGTAGTGCGGCTTTTTTTATGCAAAAGCGAAAATGCTGACCCAATCGATCGATCACTCAATCAATCAATCAATCAATCAATCAATCTGTCAATCTATCATTCAATCAATCACACTGCTACATGAGAGCGATTATGCGGAGGGCAGTACAGAAGATATAGGAAGAAACCTGTACTGCGGAGGGCAGTACAGAAGGAAGACAACAACTGTACACAGTTTCAGTCTGTAGTGCGCCTTTTTTTTTTATGCAGAAGCAAAAATGCTGACCCAATCGATCAATCAATCATAAATCAACCAACCAATTTATCATTCAGTCAATCACACTGCTACATGAGAGCGATTATGCGGAGGGCAGTACAGAAGATAAAGGAAGAAACCATAAAAGAAATGAAGTCTGGGATTGTGCAGAAGACAAAAGCATACCCGCGCTTGCCTTCGGCCTAGTACCCCCACCCCGCCGCGGTGGTCTAGTGGCTATGGTACTCGGCTGGTGATCCGAGGGTCGCGTGATCGAATCCTGGCTGCGGCGGCTGCATTTCGATGCAGGCGAAATGTTGAGGCCCGTGTGCTGTGCGATGTCAGTGCACGTTAAAGAACCGCAGGTGGTCGAAATTTCCGGAGCCCTCCGCTACGGCGTCTCTCATAATCGGAGCTGGTTTTGGGACGTTAAACGCCACATAACAACAGCCTAGTACCCCCATCTTTGCCCTCAGTCCACTGGTACATGACAGCAATAGCGATAATGACAGTGCTACGTGATAGTAAGAGTGAACTCGGCACCCTTACGCCAACTCAGTTGTTTACTCAAATTCGACAGGAATGGAACAGGCTGCTTTAATTTCGTGGTCTGGGTCCGCATAAGAAGCAGTGACAGAGAAATAAAATATTTATTCAAATCATAGTAGGCCACAGGGCCCTTCCGCAGGCCCAGTGCTCGGATGGAGTATGTAAATGCTTAGCAGTTATTATGCATTGCCCTTGCTTCATCATTGAAGGCTTGGCCCAAGGAAGAAAGGAAGCAGAACATTGCAGTATTTCGCAGATGCCTATGGCTTAGCTTTCCATAAAATTGGATTCACTAAAGAAGACTCGTTTATCACAAACTTTTTTTCGAAGCTCGCGAATGACGCTAACGTTCTATCTGTGTTTCTGGTCGATGCAAACGGGGTTTCGTGAAGGCGTGGTCTCACGCGCCGTCGCGAAAATGTAGGCCCGCAGGAGTGGGCGTGGTAAGGCGTCGACTCGATCGGTTGGCGCTCGTTTTCGTGTCGTGAATAATGCGTCCCGGTTGTTCTCCGTGAGGTTCCTTCATCTGCAAAGATCGCATTTGACGGTGCAATGACAGTAATTGCCGGGCACGTAGTCATTATTTGACGCTTTCTCTTTTTTTTCCCTCAGAGACGGATAGACCGCGCGAATGACCGAAACGTGTTTTCGCTCCATTAGCTCTGCGAAGTAGCTCGAGCAATTTTCACTGTGCCGATAAAACGAGCTGACGTGATAGTGTATTCAAGAGTATTGCGTATTCCTTACATGAAAATTGGCTTGCATAGTTCTTGTATTTCTCCCGGTGTGGTTGTTAACTGTACGCCTTCCCTTACTGTCTCTGAATTTAAGAGCTCCTTCTGTACGCCTTGACTTCAAAATCTACTTTCACTGGTTGCAAGGAAACGTGGAATGACTGACTGACTGACCTAACTGACTTGATTGATTGACTGAATGATTGACAGATTGATTGATTGGCCGACTTACTGACTGACTGGATGATTGATTGATTAATTGATTGATTGATTGATTGATTGATTGATTGATTGATTGATTGATTGATTTGCCAGAAGTCGAATACACACAGAACGCAATCGTAGGACCCCGTCGTGTACGCTGTCGAAGCATACCGAACGTTTCTGCAGCGTGTGCTGCTTTGGCTGTCCTTCATTGTGCTGTCTCTATCTTTCTCTCGCGCTCATTCTCCTTATCACCGTCGTCCTTATCGTATAGTAGCCTTCTTGCTGTCGACGTCGTCGTAATGTAGCAGTACTTCTCGTTTGCATCGTTACCACGTCGTCTGCTTCATCGATGACACCATCGATGAAGCAGACTATGAGGCAATAATGTCGAAGGCCTTCGATATTATTGCCTTATGCATGTCATTATCTTTATTACATCATCTTCCTTATCTTTCTTCGTTCTGTTGTTGTGGGACGTGATATCGTTGCTCGAAATTATACTTATTCGCTGCGAATGATTCTGCGCATTCTTTTTTCATTCGCGGAAAGAAGGCTGACATTGAGCCTCAAATTGTGAGGCTCCATGAAACTTCCGCAAAATACCAGATAACTTTTTAAAAAAGACAAGAACAGCAGGAGCGTTTCATTTACAAAGCCTAGAATATACAGCTGTTTTTATTATCATTTAGCCGTCAATCTGTAGAACGCCCTACTTTAACGCAACAATGAGCACTTATGAAGCCAGCAATCCTTTTGAACCATGAAGAAGCTATTCGTGCTGTAAATGGAGCTGCTGTATGCTCGAACAGCCGCTGCTGTACGCCCCGAACAGCCGCATACTTCGCTTAATTAAATCGCTCTCAGATCCCCGTTGAGCCTTTAAATTCAATTACCGTGACACATCGCCCCACACCTGAAGCTCGTAAGGGTGTTGATGCGAGCTAGTCCATTTGTGAGATGTACGGCACCGCAGTCCCCTCTCTATTTTTTCTATTGTATGCTCATTATGCGTACAAGCTCATACTGCTTTCCTTTTTCAGTGAAGAGCTGGCCAGACCTCCTATTTGTGTTTATGTTCGTAGCTACTACGTCTGTGTTGAGGTTAGCTGCTGATCGATTCCATTCGTAGTATACACATGTACCAAATGAACCAAATTACGATAATTATGAGAACAACTGAACGGAGCCTATGAAACTCATGTAATACGCACATAAGTGAACTATCGCTTTCAGATGAAAGGTTTTGCTCAAATTCAAGGTGAGGGCCTCTCACGTTGCAAAGGCAAGGGAATGTACCTTTTTCAGAAGAGTACGGGGGAATATCGGCGATCATCGTTTGCGAATGTGTTCGGCTTTATTCACTTTCAAGGCTTGTGATTGGCCTGGGCTACGCCTATGTATTAAGCAGCGGGGCACGACCACGTTTTTCCATGACCGCGTTTTCTATCCCGGTCACGCGAAAAAAAAGTGCTTTGTTTTCATAAATCATTCTTACCCATTCGATGGCGCAAAACATTTACTTTTGTTGTATATTGTCTACAAAAAGACAACCAAACGTGCTCATCAATTTTTGGGGTGTTCACCATTTGTCGCTGCTCTTGCTCTTCCGTTCTCGCATAGCTTATGAGGCACTCACTCACAAAGCAGCACTCACTCAAAGAAGGGGGACTGACCAATCCCGGAAGCCTGCTCTGCACTCAGTCGCGTCGCATGCGCGGCGAATGCAACGAGAGCCGCTCCTCCACTTCGTGACGTTGCAGCGAGCGAACGCGTTCTGCTCCGAACAAAGGCGTCCGATCGCGCCTTAATAATGACGAAAGGCGCGCCATCTTCTTTATGGCTCAGCGCGCAGCGGGAAAGCTGACAGCTGGCTTTGCACAGCTGAGAATAGTCCCCAAAATACGAGCACGATGCCATTCCTCTGCGATCCCATTTCGGTGGATTTTTCTTTTTTTTGTTAGTTTGCTCTTCACTTTGCTATTCCGTATTTTTTTTTCCATCCTTTCTTTACTGTGTTAACGGGCGTCATAGTACTTTTGTTCCAAAGGGTACATTGTATGAGTATCTTCACTCCTGTCGGTTATTATGTTTATAAGTAAACTATTACATGTTGTATTATAAACTCACAACTTACACCATATTATTCCATCAAACTATCCGCAAACCATCAGTAATTGCTCATCGCCGTTGCTTAATGGTGCAGCTCGCATCTTCACTAAGCATGCAGGATGGTTTTTTTGGTATGAAACTACTGCGCATTCTATAAAGGGTCCACATGCATAATGAAAGTACATTCGTGCCCATAACGACCTTCCCTAAGATGCAGTACGTGTTGATGCCTCAGAACATCTGGCCGTCGGGAATTCCAGATAAGTGCTTGCCGTGTAGTTATGCATGCTCGGGCGGTCTTCGAGCACGCAGGCAGTGTTCCCTCATTGCCCAGTCAACGTGAACTACCACTCTGTTTGTCAACAAAGCAATAAAATCTTGCTTCTCGGCGAGTTATGACGCTGGGACGGCTGGCGCGCATTCCGGCTGGGTGTGTAAGCTGTAGCACTCAAGCCCCGGAAAAATGGAAGAACGGCCCTAGTAAAGTTCCTTGGGCCTAATTCGGGTCATCAGCGTTGTGCGCAGAACGCCGATTTCGGGCCGCATTGTATCGCGCGTCTGCAGAGAGGTGCGTTTATGTTAAGCATATCAATAGTCGTGCTTAACCTTTTACATGATCCGAAGCATGCGATATAATTGGAACATGCGAATGTCGATTTTTCGTTTGCTTAGTTAATATGTCATTCATTTTCATTTGTGTTATGAAGTGATATTGTAATGTAAAATGTAGCAATTCTAATCTTAATTATAAACGCATTTATACTTTGTAAACGTTCGAAAACCGGCATATCTTTGGTTTTCCTCGATGCTTTTTTTTTCGTTGCGATTTAAAAAAGATTTTTTACGTTTTACAGTGAAACAAAGTACAACTGCAATATGAGAAAATAGTCGTTGACTATACTAGACACTAATAATAAAAAAAAGTAGTGTATGTCTTGAGAGTTTTGCACAAATATTCCTTTTTTTTCAAATGCCATACAAACAAACAAAAAACATGCTTACTTATTGTAAATGTGCCAGCTGCTGTACTTATATTGAAGTACATCACTGTCGTGCCCCCGTGTCATCTGCAAGACGGACCTCATTTGTAAGAAACAAAGTTGCGCTGCCTAAGCATATCGGTTTTCTTTCGATCAATGTGGCGTCACCTCTTCTTATGCTTGAGCGTTCCTGTTGCCCGAACACTTTTATTGTAGCACTGACATTTTGTGAACTTACATCCGTTCGTTTGTTCCTCAGTTTTTGGAGTTGACGGCAGTATTACGACAACTATCACGTAAAGAAAGAGTAGTAGCTGGAACCACACATAAGTAAAGCCTTTCCTTCAATGCAGAAAAAAATTCTTTCGACTGGTGCTTTCACCCGCATAGGGTTGACGAGTTTCAATGATGCTTTTCTCGTGAAGGAATCATCCCGGCTACTGTCCATATGACATAGCTGCCAGATGTCCTTCGGACGCTCATTCTTAATGCAGCTTGCGGTGGGCATCTCGCATCTCCGAGACTTGAGCGTAATGCCTGTATCTCTCGTCACGCAAACACACACAGCGTGGCATGAATAAGCGAGCCGGTTCGTAGCAAACAGTACATTTCCGTCTACCAGCGAATCCCTTCGCGTCTTCCGCGGTCTTATAAGGAATTCATGAGCGGTAGCGGGGATGCGATTTGCGTGCCATCAGTGCTAGCTGCGGGGAGCAACATATGCTCAAGAGCTGTGTGCCCAATCCAATGGTATGGCTTATGCTGCCTGCTTAGGCCTGTACGCCATTAGATGAACCAGGCTGCATTCCGACTACTTCCTCAAAACTGAACGCATCGTAGTGCTCTGAATTAAGTTGGATAGCCTAAGGTTCTTGAAGTGCGCAGTTTTAACTGAAATTGATGATATGCAACCGCCTTCTAAATGTCGATGTGTTCAGCTGAACTATAAGCTGATACCATAGGAGGAACAACTGGCTCATTTTAATCCCCTTTGTAGTCTCTCTCGATTACTGAGGCAACCTTTTCTCCGTCGGCGCCGTGGTTTTTGCAAAGTGAACGCGAACGCATTGCTAAGCAACATAGCTAATACTCAAAGTTCTTTTCAAGGACAAGATCACATGCATGGAGTACCCTTCCATCTGAGAGGCCCGTGTCGTTTTAAAAAAAAATATTCCCCATTTTTAACGTTATCCATCGTCATGTCGACTGATCCTACGAAGTGCACACACTGGAGAAGTGTAATGCTCTTGTCAGTCATTTTTATAACTTTGCTTTTTATTGCACTCCTAACATTGCCGTTATATGCACTTTTTTGTGTGCTCATATTTCCAGGCCACTTTCTTGGCGACGTTAATCTTCAAGCCATCGGCTGGGCGTGAGACCAAGAGGAATATTGAGTTGAAACTAACAAAAATATAGAAAGACACATAAATGAATATGATAAATAATCGCAGAGCGACGAGCGTGGGAGGAAAATAATATTCCGTCGAGACAAGAGCTTAGCATATATCGAAGTCAAGTATACTAGAGATTAGGGCGATATAAGAACGGAATGCTACGACATGGAAGTGACTGCGGCGTTTCGGTACGCCCTGTCTCGCCTTCGGCAACGTAGCGAGAAAGACGAAAGTAAAAGACTAAGTCGTGGAAGAATCCGTGAAGCGATCTTGAAAAATGAGAAGGGCTTTCTTCTAGGGCACAGGTTGACTCTACCAGGCAGGCAAGGGCTTCTACTCATCTGTCTTCTCGTTCTGTGTGTGTGTGTATTTTTAATCTTTCTTTTGCCGCTCTCAATGTTCGCCCGTTATCAAGTGCTTCTTCCCTATGTGGGCTGTCCTATTTTTGTCTCCTCTTAGACGTGCGCTTGGTCGGCAAAGAGAAATGACACCTACGGAACTACCCTATCGTTCGGGTTGGCGTTTATTCGGTCCGATGATGTGGTAATATATGAGATCTAGCTATTCACCTATATTGAGTTCCACCTTGTACTGTGTCTTCTTCGAGTCTTTAATTTCCTAGAAAATGTGTTCACTTCAACACGAACTTACTGACTGATATATTGACTCATAGGTAGGTCGACTGATTGATAGTTTGACGGAACCGTTTGAGAATAAGTGAAGCGATGGCCGGATGGTTGAGCGATGTTAGACTTAGCGATTCATGTTGCTGTTCTTGAATTAATGGTTTTTTTTTCCTTTCTTCATCTGCTTTACTTATTGCCTTCTGCCAAAAGAGTAGGCAGGCGCTGTGCCCCTCTCGATCGCAGTTGTCAGCCAGCTCTAATTCCTTCATGCGCTTGTGCGTTTATGTTTCCACAAATAATAATAATAATAATAATAATAATAATAATAATAATAATAATAATAATAATAATAATAGTTTATTCATTTTCTTTACACGAAGGCGAGTAGCTCATTTGTCCATTGATTGAAGGAGTTGTTGATTAGTATGGTAGGTGTAGAAAGGACTCGGCTCATTGATGAATTGATGCATCGTCTTAGACCAAGCGACTTGTTGACAAGCGACCCCTAGCTATTATTCCAACGTGACCTCGGATGAAATCACATATATTGTTTGCAGTGAAGAAGCCTAACAGTTTACAGCAAAGACATGAATATGAAGCGAACGTTCCTGTTCTTCGGCTATAGTAGCGCACATGCCATGTTCGAAAAATTTCATTGATTTTCATGTAATAAAATAATTACGAACAGTTGATGGGCATGTGCAGAACCTTAGTGACCCCTGTGATTTTCTCAATTCATTCAAATAAAAAAGCCCCATTATCTACGCCAGCTATGTGACGGTAATCTCCATTCTTCATGCTAACATCACAAAAAAATATTAAAATGTGTTGCATTTGTAAGCCACTCACCTGTCAATGTGCTAGTGACAAGAAAGAGTAATGTATATTGAGCAGTTCAACTGTAGAATTTATATACAATACCAACTATGTTGACAGTTGTGCTCATTGAAACTGTAGCCATGGATTACATTGCGTTTTCTTCAAAGCAAAAGGCAAGTTTATCAACACTGACCGTTCAAAAGAGCTTAGTAGCTATTGTTATGGACTGCTAAGATGTAGAAAGTGGGTTCATTAGCGTCCACGGCCACCGAATTTTTGATGAGACCTTAATTTAAAAACACCCATACGCTTTTTCTTTGTGCACGTCAAAAAACCCCAGGCCTTCATATTGAATCTGCAGAACGGTGTGCCTCATAATGGTATACTGTCATCTTGGAGCACAAAATTCTAGAAATTCTTACCGCATTCAAAGGCTCGGCGTCGTCTTGCAATGAAAGCTTTGAGAAATATTTTCGTAATACAAGTACTTTAGGTCGGATATACATATTACAAATATTGACGGAGCATCTCTCAGCAAAAGCACGTTGCTGTTTCCTTAAAGAACACAAACTGCTTTCCAGAAGCATCATCTGAAGCTTTCAAGAATGGTTTCGTATAGTTTACGTGATATGAAATTGCACCATGTCTGCGGCACTTTGTGACCCGCGTTGACTCTCCCAATGGCTCTCGCAAACTCAAACTCTAGTTTAAGGGGTAGACACAGTCTTGTAGCGATTAAAAAAAAAAAAAACTTTAAAAAAATGTTCCCTGTGCAATCACGTTTTCATCTGATAAGCGAATCAAACATTTCGATCACCCCGTTCGGTAACCAAATTTATTTGATTGAGCTAAGTCATTGCTGTACCTTGTTTGCTATTTAGTCTTTCTAGTGTATTAACAAAGGATGTCCCGCCTGAGGTTTGCAATCTTGGGACCTCGTCCTGCATAGTTGCAAAGACTCTACTACTTTCTACTCGTCTGTTGATTAATTATAATTTAATTATATATTAATAAGATACCTTTAATGATTGTTGTCCTTGATAGAGTGAGAGAGAGAGAATTTTTTTATGATGATCACGGATAGTCTAGCCTTATGTGATGTTTAGATTGCTACTCCACCTATTTCGCGATGACTATGATACGGAAAATGATCACGAGTTAACGCGTGCATTTACACGCACTGACAAACACAGTTGTACTCTATGTTGAAGTAATATTTTATGTGCTCACAAATATCTTGCGGCGGCTGTACTTGCATTCGTGTATCTAATTCTCCGTTTTTCTCGCAGGTGAGTTGACACCTTGGCCGGTGACTTGGTTGGTGAGTTTGAAGAAGCTTTCCTCCTTACTTTTCCTCCCTTATTTTGAAGTTCCCTTTAAGGTATTTACAAGAATCATGCGAAATGTACCAAAGAAATATGGTACATGCAAGGCAGGAGAATGAAAATTTTAGTTTAATTTAAAGCTCCAGTATTAAATAAACTACCCAAATTAGCAGCAATGGAATTCCCGAATGATAATTTAACGTTGCACATAAATTTAGTGTTACATTTTTTACCCTCTCAAAGGATAGACGATAATTTCATTTTATATAACGTGCAATGTCAAATAAAGCGCATGCATGCACGCGTTAAATAATCTAGAGTAGCTCATGGCCCAACAGCCCCTGCGCAGGAGGGCGAAAAAAAATTACCACGTGCGGCCACATGTATTCGATTTCGCTCGGAGTGATTCCTTGTGCCATCAAGCGAAGACCAGCACTTCATTGCTGGTTTACAGTATTTTCTTTGTTTTAATTAAATAAACACGCCACCATACTACTGAAAACTCCGACAACGCAAGTACAAGTTTATTCGTTGTTTTTTGGATGTACAAATAACAGGCTTGCATACTGTACGCAACACCAGCAAGTCCTAAAGCGAGCAACTTCCAGGCGAAGCTCTTACCTAAGGGTAGTATGCAGGAAACGCTAACGGGAACGCAAGAAAAAGACAAAGAAGGAAGGAGTCACAATATGCAATCAGTAGAGAATAAGTTATATTTCAGAAATGTTGAAAAAAGAAAGCGGGATGTCCAGAAGCAATAAGCATCGAGGTCCTTTTGGTGTGCACTATCTACAGCGCCTCTGTCGTCAGCAAATCAACGACCGACGACTAACTCCTTTCACCGAGACGCCGCCCTGCGCTTCACAAGGAAAAGAAACCTTTTCTACGAGGTGATCGCGACAAATTTCATCCCTTTAACTCTAGGGGTCTTTTCAAGCACACGTCCTTTTTGTTTTTTTGCCTTTAGACTGCTTTACAGCTTTCAAAGGCAGTTCCATTTAGTTTCCGCTTCTTAACTATCCAGTTTTTTTCTATAGCTGCTCCATTCTCCAAAACCTTGTTTCTTCTTTTTGCGTGGCCGCCGTAATCAAGTTTGTTTTGCCGTATCTCTTTCGTAACTCATTTTTTCTCGCGACCACCGCACTTCTTAAGCAAGTTACGCCGACACTATAGCTTTCATTTCAAGTGTACCGACACTTATTTTCTATCATTTTTTTCTTTTTGTTGGTCTTGAGTAAGTCTATTTATTTATTTATTTTTTTGGCTTACTTCCAAGTTCTTACTTGCTCAGTGTGATTGATTCAATTGCGTCGACAAGTATTCTTTTCGCTGTTTTCTTGCCTCTTGCCCGGCTCAAAACTGATCCCCTCTGACTGAGCCCGAGAAGTTAAAACGAACAGTGCTGTGTAAGCCTTGCTTTAATCCCTGAGCTATCGCTACATACTCAACCCAGTTCGAGCTGTTTGCACAACATATTGGAAGCCTGATTGCCTAATCCGGTTTGGATCTGGGAGCGCTTTGTTCTCTGGTTTCAGGACTCGCAGTGCGGTTTTTCCGAGGTGCCGAAGCTTTTGCAGTGGATCTCTTCAAATGTCTATTTCGCCGCTGATTTGCTTTTCCAGCTGAATGTTATTCTTTTTTTTCTCTCTTTTTCTTTCTTTAGAGGTCTTGTCAGGCGTGCGATGCTTTCTTTTGATCAGCTAAAAAAAATTAAATCGCCCATGATTCACCAACCTTGATCTTCTAGGATGTTTATCATCATAATCACGGCGTACAGTTGCTGTACATGTGAACGATTGTCACTTCTCTTGAGCATTAGCAACGTTCGCAAAACAGATGGCAAGTGAAAACCGTATAAGGAACGTGTGTGAGCACCAGCTATGTCATCTGGAGCTCACTTTGAAATAACCTGAACGTCACTGCTCGTCTGTCGCTGTGGTACAGTGCTTGTAGTGCTCGCCTGCTCACCTGAAAGTCATGGGTTCGATCCCCGCTGCAGTGGTCGCCCTCTCCAAGCGGGTAAAAATGCTAGAGGCTCGTTATTATGCGCTATTAGTGCATAATAAGAACCCCAGGTGGTCAAAATTTCCGAAGCCCTCCACTACGGCGCCCCCAATAACAATATCGTGGCTTTTCACGCAAAACCCCGATAATTACTCATCTCTGCCTCTTCAACTCGTGGTAAGTGAAGCCGCTACATGACCACCTAGTGCAATAGAAGACGAAAATCTGACATTTAAGCCGTCAAACTTTTTAAATAAGATTCGAACTGGAACTACGGAATCGGCGAATTATGACCCAAGGTCTATGTGGCAGAATTTGCAGTCTCACATTCAGCAGGAAACTATGACCAAGATAGACGATCTTGGCGATAGCTTCTCAGCACAATCACCAAGTGTGCCTCACCGAAACTCGAATTCACGATGTACTCGTGGCAGCATTCGTCGTCATTTGAGTGCTCCTTTCAGTACTGGAGCTTGTCTATCAGTGAAAATTTTTTTCAAGTAATCTAAGCCTACTTTATTTCATCTTCCTTTTTTTAAGACTAGCTACGTAGTGCTTGCGGCTAACGTCTGATGTCAGCAGCTCCCCATCTCTGGCATGTTATCTTCTTGGTAACGTTGTTAACAATTATGTATGTTAATAAGATAGCACAAGGGAGGCTCTTCCCCCAACGCTCGGTCGCCGTACTGCTACAGAAATGCTCATAACAGGAACTTCACACTAGCATATCCTCAGAAATCAGATATGCCATAGGTCATTCTTCCAGTACACGGTCCTCGCTGTAATGGCCGCGCTGGGTTAAGTAGTAACAGTAACGTTTTCTGCGGAGTCTCGTATACTCGTACCAGGTCACGCGACGGCACTGTTGTGGAGTTTCGTCTGTTTGCCGCTTGTGTTACTGGCCGTCCACATTTAGACCTTTTCTAATAGCTTAGAAAATAAAATTTGGCGAGACAACTAGCTAGCTTGGAACAACTAGCTTAGACACGACAAGCTTAGGAAATAAAATTTGGCGGGACAAGTTTGCGTTGTTTTCTATACCATCGTCGCATTAGTACAGCGTTTTCCCAACTGCGTCCTGGGTGCCTCGCCGCCGGCACCGTTATTGTGCCTGCAGCCGAGCCAGGCGAGGTCAGCGAAATCTGAAACAGTGCGCTTCTATAAATCGCGCGTCTATAAATCACGGCAGGTGCGTGGCAAGCTTATTTGCGTATTGTAAGGTAGAAAAAAAAATCCGTTAATATCAAAAGTGTACAGCACTTCTACTCTAATAGAACGTCAGGAGACTCGTACACTCGTACCAGGTCACGCGACGGCACTGTTGTGGAGTTTCGTGTGTTTGCCGCTTGTGTTAGCAAAGCTCAGTTTCGCGAGTTTGCGTCCCCAAATAAAAAAATACGAACCCTAGTTAGGAGTTTCATCGAAATAGGGGTAATAATTTGTGCCAATACAGCACTCAACCTTCCCATCATCGAGGTAACCCCCCAGTTTATGTTCTGAGTAGTTGTATATCCCTTTGAGTACGAAGCACTTTAGGGGCTCGGACTGTCGGCGTCTACTCCCGTCGTCGTTGTGGTCGCGCTCACAAACGAGTGTTCAGAACAGTGTCACAAGTGCATAGTTGTCGAAGCCAGTTTGTGCTAAACTACCATCATTAAAAGGATGATTTATTACTATTAATTAAAAGCAATTTGGAAAAATCGCTTCTCACACGACAACCCTACACGTACACTCTCTGACTGCGCTGCATCCGCGATCGGCGCACATTTGTTGTCGACAGGGCAAAACAAGGGCGTAGTTTACCAAGACAGTTTCGGTGAAGCGATTGATGTGTTTCTGCGGCAAACACCGGCGACGCATTACTGCTTCGCACTTCTCCTGGTTTCACGTTAGTGTAGCTGCATTAGCGCTGGATTTTTTTTTCTCTGTCCGAACGTATATAGGTGATCTGATGCATTTCGCGCATTGATATTTTGGAGCATCAGGATTACTTTTCTTAGTTTTCTGCCGAACAAAAGATCGCTTGATTATACTGCACAACACACAGTAAGCATTGTCAAAACGTAATTACGATAGTCGATGCGCCTCTGTGCACAATCCCCACATGTGTCGCCTGCTGTGACTTCCACATTTATTATCTTTTTCAGCTTCCTGTGCAATCCGATCAATACTGTGGCTTTTAAACAAATTATGCATTACTTTCTTACTAGTCGTCACAAAGCCGCTATCGCTTATAGCGAACGGACTCATATGCTTCGCTTTTTATCCAGCATTAGAAAAAAAGAAAAAAAAAGTTGTAATAATAGTAAAGTGGGACCCAGTAGACATTCTTATCTCTGAAAAAGAGTTCATTAGGCTTTGCGCTCCACTGAACCGATTGCTTTGTTCATTGCTCGCGGCATTGATTAAAAGGCGCTTCTCTTTCTTTCTCGTGTTCGGACTTCGGTGAAAAGTTCCCCGGCACACTTGCCATTAATTTGCACAGCCTAAAGGAGGTGTGTCGATGTCCATAGGGAAAAAGAAACGAAGCAGCCGGCCGCTAACATAGGCAGATAGCGCCTCCACCCCGTCTTTTTTAATGCGCACACTCGAAGCCTCGTAATCTTGGTAGCCCCTCGGAGGCTTTGTTTGGGCCTTTGTCCTTAATTGCGCCGCAGAAGGAAGGCGACGGGTCCTTTGAAGTGATATGGCGCTACCATGCGTAGGATAGGGTTGCGGGGTTTTTGCAGATGATAATTCGTCCCAGACGCTTTGTGAAAGCCCGCCGCGTTCGAATACGTTAGCGAACAAAAGACCCCCAAAACTGGAGGGCATTGATCTCGTGGCGAGGTCGTTGCACTTATGCTGGGTTTAAATTTTCGGAAATTTCGCACCGTTGCCTGAATTGCTCATTTTCGCGTGGATTCTATGGTGTTCTGAGCCATGTCTTTTGTCTAGTGTCCTACTAGTCTATTGCGATTGCATATCTACAGTTATATAAAAGCTCAGGACCAATCTGTATAACTTATAAGAAAGTATAAGTGTAGGTATTCGGTAAAACCTGCCTTCCTTCACATGTTTTTGAGCAACGTGATTGCTCAGTAGTTGTGATCAAAATGTGGATGTGATTTAGGCGGACAGTAGTTATGTGGTCTGCAGTTTTGGCGCGGTAGTTATGCGTCTATTCGGCCCTACACGGCTTCGATGGCGCTATTAAGAAACATAATCTTTAATAATAAGAATGTGTGAAGAACAACTGAAATGTTCGCGTCATCAACCTGGGAATCTCATGACACCGGTGGTGAGCTTTACCTCCATGAAGAGCATATGCTTTCTCAACACATTTCACGTGTGGAAAGAATGTTAAAGTGTTTGTTTCTTGAGCGCTAAACATTGATGGCTGAAGTGTTACAGCAACAAATTATTAGGACAACAGGGACATCAGTGTGAGGGTAGCGACTATGACGATAACAATTAGAATGAGGAGAAAGAAGACTGAAGAAAATATACAAAATGCGTGTAATGCACGTACGCGTGGTCATCGGTGAGTCAGCAACAAATGGTTGTATAGACTAGAGAAAAGCATTTTTATAATAATACTTACAGGAAAACGTGCGCCATCGTTTGAGTATTTGCTAAAGGGTGATGTGACATCAAGGTATAGAGAGTATATGAGTTTGGGAGACCTGTGTTAAGCAGCGTTGAAAGAAGCTTGGTCAAGGACGTGGATTCAGGTAACTAGAAAAGTTTCCCTAAAATTAAATCCACACAAGGGAATCTCAATAATGAATCTTGCAATACGAGCTTGTCATGAAACGATGAAAAGAAGAGATCACCAACTATCGCAGACCAAGCGCCGACTTTTTTTTATCAATTTGCTCCATGAACTTGTCGGTGTTAGGTGAACACCACTTTCTGAACAATAGAAAGAGTCAGTATTTCAGGCTCAGTAACTCCTTACGTCATATTTATTTGTTTCTCTGATGCGATAACGTATAAAGTAAGTGTACACAATACAAATGTAAGGTTTCTTTCTGGCTCCGTCTACAACGTGCGCGCTCTGTTCAAGAAACATCAGGAGAATGTGGAAAATTATTCCACGTCAAGAACATGCAGTACTATCTTTTCTTTTTCTCGGAAATGTACCCCCACGCTCACGGCGACAGCTTGTGGCTGCCCGAGTCTGTTGAGACGAGCAATAGGCGATATCAAAGGTAGTTCCCCCAGGACAGCGTTAATTTCTCTTGTCAGCCAGTTCTTTGTCAGTGAAACTTGGCCAAATTCTGCGCGGCCATTTATAACATTTAGGCCTAGTCTGCATGTTCCTGGCCGATAAAGACTACTTCCCTGCACAGGGAAAGAGACAAATCTTTTCGCGGCCGCTTACGAACCACTATAGAAGAGCGAGAACATTTGAACAATTGAGATTAACGAAGAGGCAAAGACATGCGCCGCGCAGTCGCCGAACAAATTTATCAGTATAAATTATGCGGCGAGCGCTGTACTTTTCTTATAAGTACTTGCATGTTTTCGCTCGTTCCTTTTGCTCCTTTCTACCTTTATTGCGCTAGCACCTAGAGACATTGTTTCTCAAGGAGTACCAGAATTCGCCCCCGGCCATCGGAAAGCTCGACGTGAACTTTCAGTTGGCTTGCGTAACGTTCGGCGCGAACATTGTGCTTGTTATGAAACCAGAATGAAAATTGTGCGGATGAGCAGCAGGCAAAAATAAATAAATAAATAAATAATTTTTGTGTGCCAAAAGTTACTGAATCCGCCTGATTCCTTGCCGCCAAGTGAATGAGGACCCCTCCAAACCTTAAAGCCTAGTGCCATTAATGACTTAAATGAAACATGCATGCCTCCTGAGGTTTTTGTATATTTTGTGTACGCCTACATATAACCTCCCCTTCAGTTATTATATTACACAAAATGGCGAAGTGTCCGTTTAGACGAAACTTCAATTATAAGAGTATGATCGTATAGCATAGTCATAAAGATCGCAAAGCGGCAAATAAAAAGCGAAAAACCCACTCGTTTGTAGACATCTCTACAAGACTTGTTTTATCTTTGGCCCAAAGAACGAATTTCTCGCCACAACTAGTTTCTTCCTTTATATTCCCAGCAAAACTGAACCTGCACCTCAAGCGTGCTTCAGATAGAATTTCGGGAATACTACACTAATTATATGAAAAAGTGGCCTCTTGGGCTTTGCATGAACAACGAGAAAAAATGAGCAGATGTGGTTAGGAGGCACAATGTAATGCGGGACTCCAGGTTAGCTATGGCCACTTTCCATGTGCAATTCAAAGAATGCGTGTGTCATTTGCTAGACCGTCAGCGGGATTGCGGGCAAATACATCTAAAGCAATTTGGACCCACCGCTCGGGTCACGCACAATATACTATTAAAGCTTTTTTTCGAAAAGAGAGAAAATTAAACAGGGACTCAGCAAAAGAATCATATGCATTTTCCAGGGAAGTGGCTTTCCTCAAGTTAATATATGCAAAAAGGGGAACCTGTTATGCAATGAAATACTAGGACCCTGTTCAGAAAAAAAAAATGTTCTTCGCCAAATATGTTCGCAGGACAATATCTCACTCAATCCAGATCCTGGAGAAGTCTTTAGCAAAGCCTACACCTACGGGCAAAAAGCACATCTGAAAGCGAAAGTTTCTGAATTCAGTCCTAAATTTACTTTTGAACCGATACCTCAAAAGCAGCTACAATTTTCTCTCTCTGTTTCATCGTAAGTCTTTCTTGGCCAGATTCCATATAATATTACAGCTCTACAATAACCCCTACCGTCTTATATTGGTATCCATGTTATACCAGTGATATTACGGTATGAGCGGCGAGACAAGAGAGATCAAGCAGGCAACCGCGAAAGCAATCCGGCAGATACCGGTTTTGTCTCAGCGGGAACGCTCCTGCCGCCGTCATATACATCGCATCAGTCTCTGCACTACGCTTCATGATGTTTTCACGCCAGGGCTGAGACGGGATGCTCCTTATATAGCAATCATCATGACAGTAGCGCAGATTGCTTCTCCGAAGGAGTCGTTGAGAAACATCCTTCAGGAGCGCCTGCAACCAAAATGACAGCGACTTGCTCTGCGGGGAATCCGCAGCCTTCCGAGAGCTGGACCGTATATGCCATAACGGCGCCACGTTTTTGACGCGAAACATTCTCTGGCCATCGCGCCGGTATTCAGTTTGGTTCATGTGTGCTTGCGCTTGTCGCCCGTTAAACGGCGAAGCGGCCTCGGCGATAGTTATTTCGTAAACTGAGCCGATTTTGGAGTCCATTCCTCGGTAGGTTGTAACAATTTCCCAAACTGCTGTCATAGATCAAGACTTAGAAGATTTGACCAGATCCAAACGCTAAACTTGTGTCCTCGAGGTAGATTTCGGTGTTGTTCCTTACCTAATACTATCAAGGAGGCGAGGGAATCCAGATAATGCTGATAGCATCATCACGATAATGTTGCTTCTCGGACAACTTAGTCATTTATTTCGGTATTTCAATTGTACGTCACCAAGACGATGTAGGGGAAGAAGAGCAGTGATTGACTCGTTGACCCAGAAGCGACACAGTCAACATGTGGCATATTCGGACTAACAAAAAGAAAAGAAAGTAAAATCCTCGTTAAGTTGGCAATTGAAAAATGAAAGGAACAAAACCAGGCGTTCGTATCGTTCGATTGATCTAAGAGAACACTTTTAAGGGCCAAAAATTGTTGGTGTATATTTCAGCAACACCTCTCAATCTGCAGTAATGTCGCCAAAATTTTACATTTCGTCCCAGTTGGGCCGCTTCATGCAGTGACGTTCCTATGCTAGAGAAATCCAAAATCCGAAGCACCTGAAATCGCGAAAAACACAATTAGATTTCAAAAACAAGAAAGAAGAGAATATGCAGCAGAATGTCTTCGGAATGTATAGTGAATACCGTAGCATGACTACATATGTCTAATACCGTGTCACCATTGTAGTTGTCTTAGGACCGGGTGATTGGCCAGCACATAAGAGACTACAGTGAAGAAACTTCGTTAGCTTCTAGGCGAAACGCCATAACCTTTGATCGTCGCTGTCGTTAACCTCCTACTGTATCTAACAGACTCAAGAGCTCCCTTTGAAGTGTTTGTGCCTACAGGTAGTGGTGTATTGAATCAGTAGATAATTAAGGTAAGATTTCCTGTATTTCTGTCTCAGAGGTAGTGGAAATTTTGACTGGCGTATATAGAGCTTCATTTCAAAATGATGACTTCCCTTATTATGACGCTGTGCCGCTTCCTTTGACAAATAATTCGCGGTCTCCGCGCGGTGCCCGCTTAATCTAACATCAAATGGCTAACCAGTTTCGCCAATGTATTGCTTGTGACAGAGTGAACATTCGAAGAAGTAAATAACGTTTGGACTAGTGGGAGTAAAACTAGACTTTCTGTAATGAACATGCTGACTTCACGTGCCTCGCGTGTTTCAAGCCTCCATCTTCCCATGAGCGTGTCTTCTAGTTTGGATTTCATTCCCGCATGTGGGTACCACCCGTACCTAACAAAGGACGAAGTCACGTGCAGCTTCATCATCATCATTTTATACCCTCGTTCGATATGTGGGTGGTGTACGTAAAGTGACACAAGAAGCACGTAAGTCCCCTACAAATATTAGTTAGAAATGCGGCCTGTGTGCGGTGCCTACTTGTACCGTATGCGTTATCCCTCTTTTCTTCTTTTCGGTTGCGACTTTTATTTATTTATATATTTAGCAATACTGCAGACCGCCGTGTGGTCCATGCAGGAGGGGCTTTACAGTGATTACAGAATCATAAAAAACATCCCAATCACAGCGAAAAAGAAAATAAGAACATAAGGTAAACGCAAGAGAAAGATCGACTATAATCACGCCACACAGTACAAATTTTCCAGTTCGCGTACAAAGTCATTGGCATCAACAACAGTGGATGGGTAGAGCATTCTATTCGGTCACAGTTCTAGGGAAAAAACTGTATTTATATGATTTTGTTTTCGCGAAAATTGGGGCAAGTGCCCTACTGTGGGTGTGTTTAGTTTTCCTAGTTGAGTGAGGACGTACACAATCAGGCATAGTTATTTCCGGTAAGACACTTTCGAAGAAAAATCAACCTACTGACCTTTCTGCGCGATTCTAATGATGGGATGTTATGTCGCTTCATTAATAAGGACACCTTACACCAATGTATACTGCGTTTTTTTTTGTTCGTTTGAAAACAATCACTGTTTCATTCAAGAGAAATTACCATTCAGAGAGTGTTACCACTAACATAACCGACGACTGCGATAGATTCGCTGAAACGCGTGCTCATTAAGAAATAACTGCTGCCGTTAAAGAAGAAGCACAAGCGAAAGCTCCGACGCTTCAGTCAAGCCCGCCCCTGATCTTCTCTGTGAATTACACTTCGGTCTCACACGCGTAAGCACGTTAGATGCGCCTCTGCTTCCTTTGCTATAGCCTCTTCATCCCACGCAATCTGGAACCCAGCGTACCGAGACGATCTCAATTTGCTACGCAGGATATGGGATTCCGGAAATCGAAACTGCGTTACTTTGTATTGCAGCTCCTGCATAGCCAGACTGCAGCTTTTCGAAACCGAGTAGCTTTTCCTTTTTCCTTGCTCAGAGGGTGGTTGACGTGGCGCTTTTTTTTTCCCTGTTTTTATTCTCTGCGGTGTTTCACAGACACCTCTGGTCAGCTCTTCGTCGCAGCGTCTTGGTTCGCGTCAAATATTCAGTACAGGAGGGGCGGTCATGCGGGCGTTTTCTTGGAGCTGTGATGGTCAGGCATGAGTGGAACTGGTGAAAAACAGGGGAAGGAAAAGAAACACATGTTTTATGCATCGATCATGACGTACTTGAAAGAACTGGTATTCTCGAGGAAAATGACTTCTAGAAGCACGCGAGATTCCCAAAATAAGCTCACGAAAGTCAGCGGACGAAAAAAAAAAAATGAAAGTCGTCAACCATTACAGATATCGCGATCGCGTCGCTAAGCAGTGGGGGATCGCCAAATGGCGTGAGCGCCACAAAGACGCTAAATGAATAAAATAAAGAAATAAAAGACTAAATGAACGCAGCTACAAAAACAAAAACAGCAGTATAAGCAAAGAATTTTCGGCGTTATTTCCTTTGTAAAATGCTTCTTGCACATACAAGTGACATCATAATTCAAAGTTGTCACGACCCGCAGCTCTCAAACAATGGACATGTAGAGTTCCAGTGTGGCATCATGCCTAATCGATGAACAAATCGCAAAATCGATTTAGAGCAGGGAATGTCGCAGCAGCCAACGTTTCGACAAGCGGACTTGTCATCGTCAGTTGCCGCCCTGACGAAGACAAGTCCGCTTGTCGAAAGTGTTGGCTCCTGCGAAATTCCCTGTTCTAAATCGTATTTTGCGATTTGTTCATTGATTCAAGCATCGATCTTATCCTGAGCTTCTCTTCTAGTTTGGATCATGCCTAATGTTACATGGCAATGATGGGATGCCTGGAGGTCCAGGCCTGCACAGTGAGCTTTTGGCTCAGCCTTGCGGTTTGGACACTCCTACTGCGCTGTGGCATAATGAAAACTATAAATTGCATCTTCAGTTAAATACTGTCGAAAGCACCTCGTGTAAGTTGCAAGTACTCAGTCTTCAAATGATCCATGGTAGATGAAGAAGTATCTTTAAAAGAAACATGTTAGACGCACGGGAAAAATGCCAAGTATCTTCTCCGTGGTATGTCAATCCTGGTCAGGTAATTTGTAGTCAGCGTTTAGCAATTACTTATTTTTAAAGAGCCCCTTAACCCCCGAGAGGTGAAAATTTATTTGAGGTTTTGCCGTTGTGTCTGCGGCCGCCAGCAGCACATGGCCACGAGAATTTTTTTTTTCACCGAACAGTGAGCCTGGGGTTGGACGTGTAGTATTATTCAAACGTGGTCCCCGCTCATTGAGCGCTTTCGCTACGGGCCGTCCGGCCAGTCTGGTCTCCTCCTCCCCATGTTCTAGTACCACGTGACACGCCATAGCCAGTGAGCTGTGTCGCTGGTGCAACGTCTCATGGTCCCGGGAAGTGTGCTGCTCATGACTTTGCCAATGCAGTGAATAGGTACGGTGACAGGACGTGTTGAAAAAAAAAATGGAAGAACTATAGTGAAAGAGGCCATTGCCCTCATTGGGCGTAGACAAAATGCAGCTCCACTAATCTAGGTGAAACCTGGAGAGGTGCGAAACAGTGATGGGCCGGTGTTAGCCGCAGGAGCACATCAATCACTGCGCTGAACCGGTTTCGACCAATTTTCACTTGTTTTGACATTAACAAGTTAAGAAACATCATTAACGAATTAAGAAAATAGGTTGTTAAAACTGGTTGGTCCTCTTCCGTGTAGGCTAGGGGTTGTATACATGACCCCAATATCATGCGGAAACTTTTATGTTGGACAGATTGCACGATGAATTAACGTCAGGTTGCAAGAGCAAATACGCTCGCTTACCCTATCTGCTACCACGTCCTTTCATCTGCCCTCTCATTGCGGCCCCGCCACGGTGGCTATGGATGGCACTCGTCTGCTGATCTGAAGGTCGCGGGATGGAATGCCGGCCGCGGCGGCTGCATTTCTATGAAGGCCAAATGTTGAGGCCCGTGTGCTGTGCGATGTCAGCGCGCGTTGAAGAACCCCAGGTGGTCGAAATTTCGGAGACCTCCACAACGGCGTCTCTCATAGTCATATCGCAGTTTCGGGAAGTTCAACCCCGAAGTCCAATTCAATCCCTCTCAGTGCCTTTCATGCGGATGTAATCCTCATTTTGAAAATACCGTCGTCCTTTCTTGCCACAAAGACAAGTTGACGAGGGAGATGATAGAAGTCTTTCACATCGTCAGGTTAAAAGAAAAAAAAAAGCATGTCAGCCATGTGTTTCACTATCATCCAAGCACTTGCAATTTCTTATCAACAAGCACGTATCCTAGCATGATCTTCATTCCGTGGTTTCGTTTGTCTTCTAGCCTCCTTTCATAATCTTCTTTTTCTAAGGTATTGTATGGCACTTGTGACGATTCTCGTAAGATTTTAAAAAGGCACGTTTTCAATCGAAATCTTCAGTTGAGAGTACAGCGCATGTCCTGTATTCCTTGTGTCTTTCTTGTGCATTCTTTAGTGAGGGCTGCAAAGAATCACCATGACAAAGCAGGCTGGTTTTTCTCCTTGAATTCATAATAAACCTGCATAGTTGTGCACGAAACAGACCTCGCCAAATGCTCAGTCGAGCGAAGACAGCACTTCCGCTGCCGCCTTCGCATACTCGTCGTTTCTAGCTGCGGTAATTATAACCTTAGTCTGCAGGCTAACCCATATCTGCCCTGACGGCATTGTGAATTAGACAGTGGACCATTTTCTCGGAGTCCGCGTCGACAAATGACTGCGGGTCAGGCCCACGGATGACAATTAAACCAGCAGGCGTGTAACAGAGCGTGCCGCGGTCAGCCAGCGGTTTTCTCATATCCCCGAAACTTCACATGGAACTTTCGGGGATACAAGTGGCCGTCATGGGATACATTCCCCGTATGACCTGGTTTATCCGGTTGCCTGACAGGGTGCAGTATACTATAAAATTGGCACTTTACGCTATTGTGGGCGTGAAATATTTGAGTGAGTGAGTGAGTGAGTGAGTGAGTGAGTGAGTGAGTGAGTGAGTGAGTGAGTGAGTGAGTGAGTGAGTGAGTGAGTGAGTGAGTGAGTGAGTGAGTGAGTGAGTGAGTGCGTGTACGTGTGTGAGGGAGGAGTGCGAGTGTGCGGCGTGTGTGATGATGTAAGTTAGCGCGTGTGAATTTATTGTAAAATGAAGCGAGACAGTGAAGGCAGCTGTTGCCGAGCTTCGACAAAACATCTGTCAATTTGTTAGGGAAGAGAACTTGTCAGTCTTTCTTCGCTCACCCTGTCTTCGACTACGCGTTTTGAGATCAACTGCTATTTCGTCTTTTCCTCTTTTGTTTTTAGAACTCGCCATTATAATGTGGCATGAGCTGTTACAGTGGCTCTGTTTCTATTCTCCGCTACTAAATGTTGTGGCGCTTCATTCACCATCTGCTCGTAGAACGGCCTATTTCGTTGAACGACGCCATAGAGACATAAGCGAGCGTATATCGCTGCATCGGAAATGTGAAAAGCCCTATGGGTACCTGTCATAATCGTAATCACTTCAGTATGGCGAGTATATCAGTGAGTTCAAGATAGCCTTCTGGTACTTCTATTCACACGTAGTTCACATTACAGAAGCAAAAAAAAAAAAAGCAGGAAAGAAAACAGTTGTTCTACTTTGGCAGACTGCGCTGGAGGGAGCGCTCGCTCACTGACTTTCTTTATGGAATTTTGAACCGCCATGGCCCCTACGTACCTCATATCATATCCAGAAGTTCTCTGTTTTCTTCGCAATCGAAGTTATTGCTCAGTTTGCAGGAGCTACTCTTACCAATTAGTTGTCAACCCGAGCTTCTTCTTTCGCCTGTTTTTATTCACTACGTCTATCGGGACGTTGTGCTTACGGCCGACGATGTCGCCAATGGAATATGTGACACACGTGACTCATATATACTTAACAACATTACGCTAATATTTCTCCAACACTGTGGGGCTTAAATTTGGAGCTACTTAGGTGTCCGTAAGTGAACTCTCCGTAAGTGTCCATAAGAGTCCAAGTGAAGATTAAGGGAGAGGGATGGAATTTAGGCCACGAAGACATCATTTCGGTGGAGGCGAAATGGCAAAAAAAAAAAAGAAGGAAAGAAACGAAAAACTTTGCGCTTACATGTCGGTGGGCTCTAAAAAACGCTGGTGGTCAAAATTACCACAGAGCCCTCAACTATGGGGCGTGTCACATACTCAGCGTGGTTCTGACTCGTAAGACACTAGCAATTATTAATATTCTCCTTGTTGTTATTGGTTGTACAAGAGTACTCAGGATTGGTATTGTCAAGCAAAAGTTCAACTGTGAAAAGATTACTTTACTTATTAAACACAGGTTCAAATTAACCCACAGCGCTAGGCCTCAGCCGCTGACATCTTGCTATGCTAATCTCTCAGACGTGGTTTTTCCGCGTCGTCGGAATTCCGTCGGTGCTGAAATAAAGATAAAGCACGCTTACACATAAGTTTTCAAGATCATTGTCAAACAATTGTTGCTACATAAACGCAGTAAATGACTGTAAAAACCAGTCTCATAGTCCGTAGACTGTAAAGAGATCCACAATGAATAATGCGAGAATTGAATGCCAAGAAGTACTATCGTTAAGGAAATCTGTCGTAATACAGCAACTACAACAAAAAAACAATCTGCAAACATCGGTAAAATACATCAACAAAATAATACAATAAATGTACACGTTGCATAATACTTTTTTGCATGCGCGTTTCAAGGTATGTTCACGTTAGAGAACCCCACGCGGCCACAAAAATGGAAAGAAAATGGACGTACATTGTCGACGCTACCTGGCACAGGCCCCGCGTTTTCTCCCTTAGTATAAGTAGGATTAACGGAAAAATTACAGCATATCCACGGAGTGAATGATGATGAGTGGGCGAAGCTCGGGATGTGCATCGTAGATCGTGTCGAGTTCCGGATTAATTTAGTTAACGCGCATGCTACGAATCTTCACGGTTCAACTATGCACAATGCACAAGTGAAATCTCCCACCGGCACTTCATTGCAAGTCAAGATCCAGTGCCTATATATATGTATATATATATATATATATATATATATATATATATATATGTGTGTGTGTGTGTGTGTGTGTGTGTGTGTGTGTGTGTGTGTGTGTGTGTGTGGGTTTTGCCGGTGAACGCTTCTCCAACGCGAGCAGTCGGTTTTTCTCAATCAAGAAACTCGCTAGGAGACGCTGCCTGCGCCAACGTTGTCTCTCGCGTTTGCCGGGGCAGTGTCGAGTTTGCCGGGGAGCACGTGGCTCCCGGCGCTCGCGCTCGCCCTCGGTGCGTGCGTGCCCTCCGGCAGGCACCGCCGGTGGTTACCTACTACGACGACTACTACTACTACTACTATGGACGCACGACCCACGCCTTAAGGAGCTTCGCCCCTAAAAGGAAATGTCTATACTAAAAAAATCACTCACTACAGCGTGTCTCGGTATCATCCCATAGGTTCGCCACATAAAGCCTCGAAATTTAACTTTCGCTTTCTGTGACAACCTAACTGACTGGTGGCAGGCTTTGTGCACATCCCCCCCCCCTCCCGCCAAAGGCAGAAAAAAAAAGTACTACACCTACCATCTCGATAAGTTTGATTTTGAGCTTGTTTGGTTTTACGAAGTTTCACTTCGTAACGAGATATCTAGGCTCTAGGAGACACCGTAGGCGAAATCCGTGGATTAGCAAAACTGCAACTTACGAGATACGGCGGAAGGTTGCCTTACTAAGACGGTAACGTGCAGGGCGCGCGCGTAACGCGCCTGGAACCAGTGAAGAAGTCGAAACGGTGCCATAGTTCTATAAGTACAGCCGCAAGCCGGCGCCTTATTTCGGCACCTTGATCCAACCCTCCTATAATGAGAACGCCGTAGCCTCGCTCGAGAAGCTTAGCCATTTTCTTAGGCGGCAGGTCTCCTAAATTAACCTTGATCGCTGACTAAAGCGAGCGACATAGCCGAGAAGGGCAAAGACCCTACTACTAAGGGACAGCGAAACTTTTTCTTCCAATCTCACCTTTAGTCCCGAAGCCTTCCTTCCTCTACTATGTCGCCACTGCAGCATAATTAATCAGTTCGGAGGTCATGCACTTTGCTCGGAGCGGCCATCGTTCGCTGCCACTGTGGGCTATACAGCGTCCCGGTGACGACAGCCCCAGAGATAGGTTACCGGCGATTGCTCTTACGTTGGCCTACAGTGGATGGGAAGGCAGTGATGGAGAGGCAAGTGGAGCAATGGGCACTTGCTTGCGACACACGTATGCCGAGCGAAAGCTATTGGGCTCTGCTGCACGCGATGGCGACACACGAATAGACGTTGGTGACGTGCTTGGTGTGTTTGTACAGTAGGCCGGCCTAGTGGCGTCGATAAGTTTACGTACTCTCATCGGAGTCCAAGGGATAGAACGCTTTAAATATATTCGGGCGTTTCCATAGAGACACCGGCACGCACGAAAAATGAATAAGTAAATCAATAAAGCTTGACTAAGGGTGACGCAATGTAAGCATACCAGAGAAGGTTTTCTCGCTTTGCGTGCGTGCGTGCGTGTGTGCTCCTATTGTATATTCATGTTGTGGTATAGTAGAGGAATCGAAACACGATGGAAAAGCATGGAGGTGTCTTAAGTATACACCAAGATGCCGAGTGCTGCGTATACATACGCTAGAGAGATGCTACCCCATCAAAGAGACGAACATTACTTCTCGACGTATTTTACCCTAAAGGCTAGCACTGTATTTCGGAGTCTTTTCTCGTTGACCTTTCTTACCGAAGCTTTGTGCGCTTGGTAAATGTCTTCCGTTTTGCACATTTCACACGTGGGAGAAAAATCAGCCTAGAAAAAGACAGTGATTAGGAAACCAGTTTAACTGTGTCCGCTCAGTCTTGGTGAATTCCGCGCGAGTGAGAAGCTGCTGTACTGAGTCTGAGGTCACCAGCATAATAATGCCATTTGTTCTCACACGTGTCCTGGGGCGTCGGCACATTTAAGCTTTCAGTAGCAGCCCCTCAAATGCTTGCGTTTGCGGACCTTGCCTTATTAGCATGCATAGTGTCAACATGTCGGTGTGGCTGCCTCCTGAAGGCAGAAAGAAAGAGCAATTTCGTGTGGACTACGATTAAAACACAAGAAAAGCGTGTTTCGTCGTGTTTTTGTTTATTTTGGGACGAACCGGTTTATTTCGGGTGTTGCGGTTTACTTTGTTTACGTGTACACGGCTCGCTCTTCTGCGTGTTTGCGGCTATTTGTCTTCCATTCCTGCCTCATTTCTTGTACGTGTTAAATGCGCAGCACTTCAGGCTTCTTCAGGGGCCCCGGCTGTCGGCGTCTACTTATGTCGGCGTCATGAGCGAAACCCATCAATGGGAATCCAGTTTGACAAGGGTTAAAGTAAACGATATAAGTGTAAAAAAATAAAAGATGTACATTAAAAGGCAACTCCGGCGGTTTTTTCACCATGTTCTGATATCGATGTTTTCGAATAGTAGTGATAGTCCTGTAGTAGCCAGGGTTGTACAATTTGCTCAGAAACGCACCAATAATTTTAAATAATTAGCCGACCGAAAGGCGTGTTCAAGCCGAAACCGAAACGGGCAGACGCTTCTTGGAGCATATGCGATGACGTCACAGCCCCCCCACCATCAGAAATATGGAGAAAAGTGACAGTAGCGAAGCCATCCGATGATGTATTGAGTTATGCCAGCTTTTCTGAACATTACAGTGACGATTTCAACGCTGAAGTACCGCGGTTTTGCTGTTGAAGTCCCGCATGCTCGCGTAGGCAGCGTTGAAGTTGATGACGTCAAAAACACAGGGTGGCCCGCGGAGGAATCCGCTAAAAAATTTTAAAATTCGTTTCCAGGAAAAATAAATGACTCGCAACAGCCTGGTTTGGCATATATTATTACAGTGCCGAGGAGAATACATGCTGAAAATTTCACTCAGATCAGTGGACACTGAAAAATCGCCGGAGTTGCCCTTTAAGGATGATAAATCGCATAAGCATATCAAATTGGCCGAAAACAATTCAAAAGCGCGGATGATAACGGCAAGAGAAATACAAATGAAATACATGCGAGCCACTGCGCCACAGCAACATGTGTTGAGGGGATGTAAAACGCAGTGCCTTCTTACTTCTTGGAAAAGGAGCCGACGTGAACGATCGCCACAAGGTTTTCCAGCAGGATACTTTCTAGTTGTACGATAGAAGCCGCGTCTAAAATCTTTCAGACTTGATCTGAATACACCGATCCATTAGTGACCGGGAGCGCTGCAACCTGTTTCTCATAGTAAGGTGCCATTGCCTTACATCGTTCTCACTTGTTTTAAGCAGAACGACCCCTCTTAAAAATGATCTTGTTTCATCGTCATTGTATCTTTCAATCCATCGCTTTACTCAAGTTGACCTAATGTATCAATGCGCCTGGAATTCAGGACCAAGATCACCGCCCTTATCACGTGGCTCTAAACGACGACCTTTGGGTGATGACATCTGTTTCGTCGGCTGTGCGCTTTGGTGCCTACTCAAAGTATGGATGCATTTGGAAGATAATTAGCAAATGTTTTGTGTCCTACGCGATAAAATATACATTAAAAAGCGCATATTATCCCTACAGATTACTATTAACGCTATCTATTGCCTTATTTTTCTTTGCTCTGGATTTGCGTTCTTGTGGCGTTAATACCTGCCTCTGAGTGTCTACTTGACGCATTAGCTGATATTTGAAGGGTCTCTCCACACGCTAAGCGAGACAAGTAAGCGTGACGCCTATCTGAGGCGGCACACAATTTTTCGATGGTTCGCGCCATCAACCTGCGGTTCTCGCCGAAGAAACGAAGCGTCTCCTATTTTGCTTAAACCAAGATAGAGCCCTTCCCAAGGTGCCCGGTAACCACTTCTCATAAATAATGCAGGCCGTACACACACTCCACCTCTGTCATCACCTGCCACTTCACCGACTCCTGCGCTCTTCGGCGCTCTCGTGGTGACCCCTGTTCTGTCCTTCCCTTGGACAAACGTGACTCAATCTATCTTTCACGCAGCCTCCATGGATGCCTCGTCTTCCACACTTCCGAGTTTTACCCCATCCATCGCGATCGATGAAGGGCGACTCATTAATTACTTCATCGTGAACTGCGGCGCCTCCTTTAGTTCGACGACGTTCGATTGCGGGGGCGACCCTTATCCGCCTACGCGCCACAGGGAAGCCATGCGAAGACTCGCGGGGTTCGCGTAACGGTCACGCAATTAGGGGACGGGTGAACTAGAATGACGATGGCTGAACGGGGCAGCGCTCGCTAGCGCTGATATTTTTGCATGTGCCGCTTGGACTCGAATAAAGATGGCCTGCCAGGGAAGATGCCAGGTTTTTAAACCTCGCTTATGTGGCACTCAATATTCCGTTACAAGAAAACGGACGAGGTATTGTGGTGGCGCGTGCCTATTTAGCTATCGCGCAATTGTAATTAGAGTGCCATTAAATACGTCTTTACTTTAATGTCAATAATGTTCATAATTTCTTTATATGAAGAAGCAGAACGCACACGCTTCGTCTACAATTTTTCATTTGCCAAATTCGTTACGAGTCAGTAAAGGTAACGTATTCGACATTGCTTCTGGGACGTTGCTCAAACTTGACGCTGTAACTGCGCTAATACCTAACGAATCTGAAAAAAAAAATTGTAGCAGGCGATTTGTGAGTCAATAAGTACCTTGACAAGTGTCACTCAAGAATTACTTCCAAAATCCAAAATGGTTGTAGAGCCCCATTGAGATATGCTAGCGCTCTCTTTCACCAACCCGGCATTTTTGCTCACATGTACTCGAGAATACATTAGGCGACCCCTAGTAGTGCCATACAACTCGCTTTGCGACCCGTTTAACTTCGCTTGCCATCGTGTTTGCTTCGGCTCGCACCGCCTTTGTATACGGCTATCACCGGGCGATCTTCGTGCATACCGATTTTTGAGCGCAGCTGTAAGCAGGTATAAAAATGAAGTAGTGCTCCTAAATTTATCATGGTGAGATAGAGTGCGCTGTGAGAAAACAGATCGATAATATATTCCGCACTCCTAGTTTAAACTAGTAAAAGCAAACATCTTTCAAGTTCATCGCGCTTCGGTGATGCGCGCAGCTTCTTAAGTGAGCTTCCTAACAATAAAAAGCTGATAATAGAATTGGTGGCAGAGCCAGAGAGAATAGCGGTAGAGGTGCACGTTTGGAGAAGATAATAATGTTTGCGATAAATTAAATTAGAATTCTGCGACAAATTGATCGCGACGTTGGAAACTCGAGATAACGCAGTTTTGGAGTACACCTCACTCACCTGATGTTGGTATTTCTTCTTCCTTTTTCTTTCTTTCTTTTTCGCAGACATGTCTCCATCAATATAGAATGAGTTGCCGGAGGATGATATCGAATTTCGGTACTCCCGCCATAAATCATATGCAGAGTGCGCTGGGTCTTTAAAAAAAGAACGCCTTGTCTGCTTCTCGCGGCTCTGCAAAAAATTAAAGAAAGAAAGAAGAAAACGCAAGGTAAACTGAGCTCATCGTAACCCCGTCCTTTGTGTGCAAGAACATTGAGTTGGCATAATTTTTTCCAATTATTGTTTTGAAGCGCTATCATCACGGAGACCTGTAAAGCAAAATCTATGCAGGACAGGGCGGATGGCATAGGAGCGTAATGGTGCAAAATATATGTGTAGTGAATTTATCGATCGATTGATTGTTAGACTGAATAATTCACGTAGTGAGTGAGTGAGTGAGTGAGTGAGTGAGTGAGTGAGTGAGTGAGTGAGTGAGTGAGTGAGTGAGTGAGTGAGTGAGAGTGCGTGCGTGCGTGCGTTGATGTGCTATCATAAGCTTTGTTCGCTGAAGTGTTCCTACGGGACTGAGCAAAGTTGCGCGTAAGCTTGCCGAATGGTAGCAGAACGTATCTGGTGCTATAGTGTTGCTTATCACACACTAGAAGCGCAATTTACGTTGCACAAGCGCGATCATTGCAACTTCAGGGTACGAAACCAATGCACGGAACTTAACCTACATTTGCGTGATCAATCGATCAATCAAAGAGAACTTTATTACACAATAATATGAAAAATTCATACAAAAATATTTGGTCCCATAGCCTTAAGTGATGGGTCCAACACAAAAAAATTCTCCAATAATTAGCAGTCTTATAAAAAATAATGAAAGTATCATACATAATAAGTATTAACATAATCACAATACTGAGCTACAGAAACTTACACATTGACGTACATGATAAAATTGTTTTTAATACAAAAATGTCAGGAAAGCGCTTGGTATGACAGGAAGTGGCGCTTGCATGTAAGATCAAAATTTCTTTTAAATTTTTTTAAATTTAGACATTATTGTCTGTAATCGCGAACTTCTGCTGCGAACTCAGCACAAGTGTGAACTAAATATTTCAAAGGCTTTAAGCGTCAGAACAGGGATGTGATTGCGAGGCGCGCTGCAACTGGAAGTTATAGAATAAATTTTTCACGCCGGGATTTACAGACACCAAAATCTAAGCACATGGGCGTTTTTGCATTTCACCACCATCGGGATTCGACTGCTGTCATGTCCAGGGCTGAATCGATTCACAGCCCAATCCCAATCCTCGGGGTACCACTGTGTTAAGCTCTTATAGCTGCGCCAGAAATCGCCAAACTAAAATATTTTGTTCATCACATGTTTAATTTGTTGCTGGCCAATGATAGGCCAACTGGATCCACAGTAAAAAAAAAAAACAGAAAAACGCGACAAATATTTCCTGGAGATCCAGCAAGTAGCAATTTAGTTATATTCGTCATTCATAAGATAGCTGAAGTGAGGCAAATAACAAAAGGAGAAGGCGACACAGTATTAGGAGAAAAAAAACAACATAAATGTAACACCTGTCCTGTTTTAGTGAAACACTCAACGACTGTTTAAGTTGCGTCTCTCTTTCTTAGTTGCGGTGCTCTTTACACTTCACGAGATCGGAAGTTAATAACTGTTCTGTCTCTTTTTAGGGGCGAAGCTCTTCTTAGTCTAACCTTGTCACGCGTCAGGCGTCAGTCGTCAGGCGTAACCCGCGTGCCTCCCGGCACGCGCTCGCCCTCGGCGTTCGCCTCGGCGCGTGCCTCTCTCTCTCTCTCTCCCGGCGCTGCCTCCCGGCGCGTGAATCTGCTGTCTTGTGTGAGAGAGAGAGAGAAAGAGAGAGCGAAAGGCGCGCGTTGGCTATGGAAACGCTCTTTCTTAGAGGAACGCTGTACCAGCTCGCAAAGAAGGAGAGTGCGCCTTCACCCGCGAGAGACAACGCTGGCGCAGGCAGCGTCTCCTAGCGAGTTTCTTGATTGAGGAATACCGACTGCTCGCGTTGGAGAAGCGTTCACCGGCAACCCATATATATATATATATATATATATATATATATATATATATATATATATATATATATATATATAGGCACTGGATCTTGACTTGCAATGAAATGCCGGTGGGAGATTTCACTTGGGCATAGTTGAACCATGAGGATTCGTAGCGTGCGCGTTAACTAAATTAATCCAGAACTCGGCACGATCTATGATGAACCTCCCGAGCTTCGCCCACGAACCATCATTCACTCCGTGGATATGCTGTAATTTTTTCTCCCTTCGTGTTCTTCATTGAACCATTCACAATGACGCGCTAATTACATGTCGCGACAAAAGCAGCGCTCACATCGGAGTCGTGCACTTTTTTTTTTTTGCTCGTTTTTCAGCTGACCGCACATTTGCAAGTTCCCGCCATCGCTCTTTTAGGATTGATTTTCGTTGCTGTCGCACTACGGCGGGGCCGCAGGTTTCGACAAAGCCGCTTCGAAAAATGATTTAGCTAATTGCCCAATCAGCGACATCTCCTCTCTCGAAGAAATTCCTCGCACTTAAGTCAGCGCATTCTGGCGTTTCGTCAATTGAATACCACATCCTTACCTCATTAATGCAATCTTGACTTCATTTTCCATCTCCGACATTGCGGAATGCCCTAGTCTCCACTGAATTTTCCTTGTTTTTCGTTTGTTGTTAGCTTGTTTCGCTGAAATCGCATCGCCTGTCAGTGGTCGTAGTGAGACTTGAGTGGACTCTTTATAAGTACTCTGTTGGACCAGTGGCAAAGAAAGTATTTGTTTATCGTTTATTTCTGGTGCAATGTCTCATCAGCAGTCGACGATATAGAGCGTTCTTTAGGTAGTGGGTACACTTCTTGATTAGTATTATTATTATTGTTGTTTTTGTTTTTGTCCTTGTCGTTGTTGTTGCTGCAACATAAAATACACAAGGATACAAAGCAAAGATGGCAGGAACAAGCTGGAAACTGCTACAGTGTGCGGCAGAACACCTGCTTACTGTTTCAGGAGGAGGAAAAATAAGTAGTGAAATGTAAGAGAGGAAATAAGGTAGAAAAAGAAAGAAAAGAGGGAGAGAAGACAAATAAATGGCGACAAAATGAAGTAAGCACATAAACATGAATAGAGACGGGAGGCCAAACCAGTAGCGTTCAAGAAAATTAACAGGGCTCGATGCGCCTGATCACGACGACGAGCACTTCCACTGGGAAAAAGGCAGCCGGTAATTGAGGTACAGCGCAGTCCAAATTTCGGATTTATCAAACGGTGATTACATCGCTTGATAAATCCGCAATATTGGGCAATCATTAATGATCGCGATGCTACGTAGCGTGGGGTCGAATTCCGCCCACGGCGGTCGCCCCATACGGATTAAACTACTTGGTATCTACGTCCGAATTATCATCATCAGCATATTTCGGGGTACTCTGTAGAGCGAAGGCTTCTACCAACTTTTTCTGATTGCTGCTCTCCTGCATGAGTTGATTCCGCTTTATTGCTCCGAATTTCTTAATTTCCTATCCCTACCCAATTTTTTGTAGGAGTTTGCCCATCAATTATTAGATTGATAGCATGACTGTGGTCCATTTTTGAGTATCCCTGCCTGAAACCAACTTGCTCTCAAGGTTGGTTAAAGTTGAATGTATCTTTCATTTTAGCAGATATTGCTTTCTAAGTGTTATGTATATTAGTGGAAGTAGGCTAATTTATTTGTCATATTTTAACGATCTTGTGTCACCTTTTTTTCGTGCTCAGGTTATATTAGCATTTTTCCAACTGAGAAGCACATCACATGCCTTGATGTGATGTTCTTTGTGATTTTTAAGGCATTGTGTGGGTTTAACATACAATGCCTTAAAAAAGGAAAAGTATTGTGCGTAGCGAAGCATGTAGCTCGGCAACGTTATCGTCATTATCCCGATCTCTTATGAGCGCTGACATTCGTTTGCATTGGTCGTACAAGTACTGTGGCATATGATCTCTGATCCCTGCTGCAGTCCCAGATTATGTGGTCTAGAGCAGCTGTTTTACCGTATCGTCTGCAGCGTTTATTTCGGTGGGTTGAAAGTGTGTCGATAAATGTGGCGACTCAAGTGATGCGGTTTGAAGTTTCTTCTAGGCAACTTCTTGAACGTTGTTGATATTTCAATGTGGAGGTGGGAATTATCTTCTATAAATGCAATAATAATCTGTGATGTCATGAAAGGAGGCTAGGGCTCTCCGAAAACAACGCTTAAAAACACTCTGAACGGCGGCTCTGTGACGCCGTTGTTTGAGACATATATTTCTTAACACGAAAGCTTTTATGCCGGGGTCCATCACTGCCCCACCACGTCATTTACGTCACGGAGGTGACGCAGCAAAGCATAAGAGCAGCAAAAGTTCTGTTGGTGAGCTGGGAACGAACTCACAGGCCACCGCTCAAAGACGAAGGGTGGTCGGCGTTCGACTACTGCGCTATCGGCGCACATGTTCGAAGCTCTACGAACGCGGCTTACATTTTTCCTTACCTCGTTTTTTGCCCTCTTCCTCGATGCTCTCGTCCAGCTCCGCTCTCGCGCACCGAGGCGCACTTTGCCTGGAACAGTGCAGCCATCCAAGAGAGGCGAAGTGAAGCACTGCAACTACACTTCGCTTCATCCTGGATGCCATTCCGCGGATGCTATTCACTTTCCTTAGCTCTGCCCGTGGAAGGGCCGCCTTTACGGTTCCCACTCATGTCTGTTCATATCTCCGTACTCTTACATCAAGACACAGCAAGCATCCTGTTTGCTCGAGGCGCGGCCAAGGAAATCGGGTGATGCGTCTTTGGGAAGAAGCTTACGACTTTTCGCTTTCTGCATCGAGCGTCTTCGGACTGACTCGAACCCTCAAGGAACTCGTCCATCACCGACGTATCTTTAGCCCATTCCATAAAAAAACTTTTTTTTTTCTTTTTCCTCTTCCTTTCTCAATATCATAGCTCTCTGTGTGTGACCTCGTGCCCTTCCACCGCTCAGAAGATGCTTCGATTTCGCAGGTGCCTATTACGTTGTTGTTGTTGTTGTTGCGTTACATATGCCTTTAAAGCCTTGAGCAACTTTACACTTCGGATGTCAGTATTTGAAGAGCGACGCATAGGCAAAAGGGGCGCAAATATTTACGAACTCGAACGTTGCTTTCCTGGCACTATTCATTCGTCTCGCTCCTCAGCAGCGACCCAGTGAATCTGTCATCTCACTTTCTCTCTCGCCCTTTCCCCTCTTCTCCTCCTCCCCCTTCCCCATCCTTAGCCAGAACAATATTTTTCGGGTTTTCAGCCAATCGAAGGTCGCAATGCCGCGTCGCGCGAGAAATGTACTTTTTTTTTTTCGCTAGCTACTTTACGCGACGCATACTACTGGCCCGCTGAATTCGATTGCTGTTTCTGAAGTGACGTTTCCTTCGTGAATTGAGACAGTAAGTTGCACGTTTCGTTGCGGGTTCCGTTGGGAAGGTAGACCGGTTATGCCGCTTGACGCAAATGTGCAAACGTGGTGAAATGAACTGCAACTCGAACTACAAGATGCAAATAACTTATCAATTGAAATATAAATTCAAATTTTCTTTTACTTCAATAAAAACTGGATGCACAAGACGGCGCTCTTTCGTTTTTTTCTGGGTGAAAGCATCATCGCACTACGCACACACTTACAACCAGGCTAATGACATTGGCAGTATGCGGGCAACTTGTAGGTACTGCTCGAGTTTTCACCGGGTGTTTACCGTGACGCCAGTGGCACAAGGAGATGATGAATTGGGCCTACTGGCAATGGTCTGTGATACAATAAATTTTTTTTTGCTAAAAACGTCAGACTTTTTTAAACAGTATGTGGTTCATTGTGAGGCCCTATTACGGCCACCTTTAGTTTGTGCATCATCTGTTACGATAATTTGATGTATGTTCTCGCGCGAGTTGCGCGCCTTTGGAAAAAAATTCACAGCATATCCACGGGGTGAATGATGATGAGTGGGCGAAGCTCCGGAGTGAACCACCGATAAACCGTTAATCTTCCGTGTAATTCGCCCAGTCGATCATCATGTAAAGACGTCAGAAAAACTCTGTTCGAACGCTGGGATCTGGCGTTTAAGGGGACGCTAGCACAAACGCGTTACAAACATGCAGTACACTCTAGTAAGGGGGGAGAGGCCACAGCGTCTTACGCAGCCCCTTACACAGGCCGGAACGCGCACCGCGTTTGCCGACGCCATCACATGACTGCTGAAAGAGTATAAGGCGGAGAGGCCACAGCGTCTTACACCAGCTTCTTACACGCGCCGTAACGCGCTAGCACAAACCCATCATCATCGTTAGAAACGGACAGTCTTTCGCTCTCTCTCTCTCTCTCTTTCTGTCTCACACAAGACAGCAGATGGAAGAGTGAGAGAGCTCGCGCGCCACCTGACGTTACTGAAGGCAACTCGGAGGTAAACAATGGCTGCTAATGGGAATGAGAGACAGAAGAAGTCGGCTTTTAGCTAACACTTACACTTCTACTTCTACTAACGTTTCCTACTGGAACATGCCAATGGCTGCTAATGGGGAATGAGAGAGAGAAGAATTCGGCTTTCAGTTAACGCGCACGCTGCGAATTTTTTATTGTTCAACAACGCACAGGAGAAATCTCCCACCGGCACCACCTTGGAGGTCAAAGCGTAAGACTGGTTACGCACTACTACGACTACGACGAGGGACGAACGGGTGCCGCTTTAAGGAGCTTCGCCCCTAAAAAATTACACCATCTCCCGCTAAAGCGGACCATGAGGCAATGCGAAGCAGCACGGGGGGTGCACACCGCGTTTGCATCGGTTCGACGCTAGCGGACGCTGCCTGCGTCAGCGTTGTCTCTCGCGGGCGAGGGCGCGTTCTCGTTCCTCGCGAGCTGGTAAAGCGTTTATCGAAGAAAGAGCGTTTCCACAGTCAACGGGCGCCGCTCGGAGAGAAGAGGAATGCCGAGAGGAGATGAGATGAGATAAGGAGAGGCGGGGGAGGAGGATGCGCATGCGCAGTGCGGGTGTGGACGCCACACGGCGGAGGGAGGGACGGACAAAGCCCCCGTCATAAGCTGCTTCGCATCTAAAATAGAATTAGTTCTTATGAGCTCAGGTTAGCCCTGGAGTATGTTTAGAACGCTGGCACCCTCAGCGCCGGGGTGATTCCATGTTTTGTAGTTTGTTTTGGGAAATAAAATTTTTCTGCATCTCTATCTTAAGGTATACCGGTCTATGTAGAGGCGTTTATTGTCTTGATATTTGCGCTAATATAATGCGGACAAAGGGTCGTAGTAATAAAGGTACACTGTAGCCAGGAAGGCTAAACATACCTAACCTTGAAGTGCAACTTGCGTTTAAATTAGTCGAAAAGAATTCGCGGAAAAACAGTGCTGTTGAGATAGACAGACGCATGACTACAGCACGGCGCGACTAAACATGTGTTCTATTCATCGCAATTATGATGTGTTTCGTAAAGTCAGCTTTATTTGGTTTGACACATTCAAACATATCGTAACCTAATCTTGACTTGCAACTTGCGTTTCAGTTAGTCTAAAAAGCATTCACAGGAAAACTGCGCTTCTGAAGTAAATATACTCATGAATGGAACACTATTAAACTAATAAGGTGTTGTACCCATCGCAACGGTGTGGTATACCAAAAAACTCAGCCTTACGTGGTTGAGGCATTCAAGCTTAATCTAACGTAATAGTGGAAGTCAACGTAATGGCAAAAAAAAAAAGGAAAGAAAAGACGCGAGTGTAATGTCTGCGCCGTACTGAAAGCGTTCTCTTCCGTATTGCCATAGTTCGAAGGTTTTGTTAACATGACAAAAATGTCATGAAATCCATTATTTCATATGCATGGCTCGGGTATGAGCCACAAGCGAGCAAATGCGAACCTTCAACAGCCTATGCTAAATACACACACGTGATTCGCAGCTGCCAAAGGTGTAGGGTTCGAAGATCTCCGTCCCTGATCCGACTATCAAAATTCTTGGCTTTCGCATTGATAGGACTTAAGCGATAGCTACGTACCCGTGGGAATTTTTCTTGTTTCTGTACATTAAGTGCGCTTATTTAAATTTTCATGTGCAATTTCTTGCAACATTCCGTGCTTTTTTTACGATTGAGCGTAATGCTAACGTTTTTCTTTGTTTTACCTTAATTGCCTTCGGTCAAGCAATAAGTCGCAGTCATTTCTTACTCCAATTCAAAGATTTTCTCTTGTCTTTAGGTTATCACGCTGTAGAAGGCGTTATTTAACTATGTTATGAAGACACGTAGGGCAAACAATTTATTAACTAATATGAACGCAGACGCGTTCTAACTGGAGGTACTCGATCCCCCAAAGCCATGGCTGTACTCCTCGAATGACTGCTTAGTTCGCCTAATTAAATAGCTTTCAGAGCCCCGTTCGGGCCCCTAATTTAATTATCGTGATACACTGCATTATACCCTGAGACTCTGAAATGCGCCGGTGCGGGCCGCTCTATGTTCCAGATGAAAGGCTCTACAAAAGCAGTAAGTTTCCTCTACCATGAATTTATTAGGCGTACGCACTCGCTCTGAAGTTTTTAATAAAAAGCTAGTTACCCCTTTTTCTCCCTTTACGTTTGGGATTTCGCATATCCGTATTCGTCATAAATGGTTATCGATGGGTTTTTCAAGTTTGTTGGTCAGCGTAAAGAAGAGGAACGCTTTTGCTTTCAATAATTAAGAAACTATATTTACGGAATCGGAGGGTTCGGAGAGCTCACGTAACGTGAAGTGTATGATCACACACAGACGAAGCAGGATGCAGCTCAGGTATGTTCCCATATATGAGACTACACTTTACGATGAATACAAGGTTATGCAGATTAAACTGTTTGTTCGTTAAGCTGATTGTTGAAACAAGGGCGTACTACTTGCGCCAGTCAGAGGCCGCTAATTTGGAGGGTGAACACATTTCGTGACGGCATTCCGTGCATCTGTTTACTCGTTAAAATCATAGATAAAATGTGAAATTTCCGATTTACATTAGCGATACTCATATTAATGACTCTAAATGCGAGTTTACCTTGTCTCCGGGGTAGAGAGTACGTAATAAGTTCTAGTGGTAAGCTGAATGAGCTTCTCGAACTCGTCCGACTACACATGTCTTTGCGCTTACATGGCATTAAAGATCGCTGTGTATCAGCAGAATAATGTCATTAGATGTTAGTTCGAATGCGAACAGAATCTCGGAGGAAGACGTCAGCGTCATTCGATTCTAATTACATTGAAATGGCCCGTTTGACCTAGTTATAACAGCTCCTCTCTCATATCATATATTATAATTTGCAATAACAGTGTTAATGCAACGTGCTATTGTATAATTTGCTGTGCGGAAACAAAGTTTTTCAACGACCAAGCGCGCACCGACGCAGGCACACTGGTTTCGACCGTGGAGCGGATTTGGTTTTTACTCGCTGAAAAACAAGACGACGACGAAGGTGTCACAACAAATCATGCAGTAGAAGCATCGCAATGTCGATACGAGGTGTGCTGTCGTTTGATGACAAACTGGCAGATGGCCCTGGGGTGCTGTTCCAACCCAAGGTTTCAACCTCCCACCACCTCCAGCATGGTGTTTTGTATTGTAGGTTATCATATACTTGTCTTTCATGTGCATACAAGCAAAAATCTGCTAGCTTTTCTACGAGCAGTTCGTCAGTGCCATACGGTACAGTGAAGACAGCGTAGTTAACAAAATTACCCTGATCATGGGGTCAACAGGAGAAACGAAATGAAAGCCAGTAAACGCGCTGGAAGTGAAGTGTCCTTTTCTGAAAGGACCCTGGGCAGACACGACGGTAAGGTATCCAATGTAACCAACTCAAGAGGTTTCTTTTTGAAGAAAGGGGGGGGTCCAGAGCGGCAGTGCTTGAAAGGCGCTAACACGCGAGCAGGCGCCTAGGGACGAGCACGCCAAGCCGACACGGGTTGCGCGGGTACAAATTGCGTCCACCTCCGCCTGCACCACCAAATTGCGGTGGCGGCGGCAGCAGCCTCGGTAACCGTCGTCTCGTTTGTCTCGCGCGAAACGAGAGCGTCGCGCGAGCGTGAGAATTAAGGCCTGCGGCGAGAAGCAGCCTTCCTTCCTTTCTCTGGAGCCTACGTGCGGGTCTCGTTCATCGGTCTTCAGCTCGCTTCGTTAGCGCGCCTGTGGTCCTCCTCCTGCCGAGCTAATTCGGTGCACCATTGTGAGTATCCAGGTGGGAGGCTAAAGCAGCTGCATCTATGTGAAATTTTTTGTGCTGAAATGGTCCAGTCTTGCCAGGTCGCTTGTATACTTAACGGCAGCCTGGAAACTGTTGTCCCTGTCCTCGAGGATTATACTGGAACGCAGTAACGGTCGATCTTCGACATCGTTGACGTCTGTCTCATTCCCGACGTAGCAGAATCTGACATGTCAGCTGTGGAATCGACCCACCGAACGCTACTTTCAAAGAATGGCGTGTCAACGACAAACGGTGCCGTTAAGAAGCGATTTACACCTTGTATGACAATGTGTTATTCCTTCCGCATCTGGCAGCAGGCGCTAAGGGGGAATATGTCTCCTTATTTTACGCGGTCATCAAAAGAAAGAAAGAAAGAAAGAAAGAAAGAAAGAAAGAAAGAAAGAAAGAAAGAAAGAAAGAAAGAATGAATGAATGAATGAATGAATAAATGAATGAAAGAAAGAAAGAATGAAAGAATGAAAGAATGAAAGAAAGAAAGAATGAAAGAATGAAAGAAAGAAAGAACATCACTGTTTCGCAGAGGACGAAATAAAACGTGGCGGTTCCTGTCATGCAAACTTGTGTGAAACCGCCAAGCGTTGTCTTCTTCACCATTTTCCTCCGATCTCCAATCGCTCCGATGTCTTTCTTTCTTTCTTTCTTTGTGCTCACACCGCAAGAGGAGGTAAGCGTAATGCATCTCGTGAATACAGGGAAGAGCCAAGGACACACAGAAACATGGCACGCTGTGACGCGCGCACGCCATATCCCCTTTGTGCTACAAGAGGGTGACCGTTAGTCAAGTTCCACTAGTGTCCTTTGCCGATGGATGGAACACTCTCTCCTCTCTCCCCCTCACTCAAGCCTACATTTACCCTAATCTTTAAAGAGTTGCTTAGGATTTCCGCTTCATATAGTCGTCGTATGGAGGAATCGGACATCGCGCGGGCGCTAAGTGTCAATTTAAAAGTTTGCCTTTGTTCCGTCGGCTGGAAAACGAACCGGGTTACCCGACTTGTCCCGCTGTTTGCAACCATTACAGAGCCCATTTAACACACCCTTCGTGTATACGCATTTAGGTGTTTCCGTATCCAGTGAGTTTCGTGGATGGTTGCAGGGCAAACACAATGTTTCTACAACAATGTTACCCTCTAATGCGAAAGCTTCAGTACAGCTTTGTGGGTTTAGCAGGGCATACACTGAGTATAAATAGGTTGAAATAATGTTATTTTGTACGTTTAGCTCTATTAGCAACCGTGTCAGGGTAAGCAAGCCCTCATGTATGCGCAGACTCTGCCTTTAATGGAATGCAAGCCGCTACAGCATTTACTTTAGAGCAGTGTTCTACGATGTGTAATGGACAGATAAAGAGAAAAGGAAGGAAAGGCAGGGAGGTTAATCAGACGTACTTCCGGGTTTGCTACTCTGCGCTGGGGAAAGGTATAAATGAATGAAATAAAATGGAAGAGAAAGAGAGAGAAGAGCATTAGGTACGTGAACACATGCACAAGCACAGTGTCCAGAGGCAGTCGCACAGACATGCCGACTTTAGGAGGGCCAGTAGCGCATTCGTAGCCGTCTGAGCCTTCGAAGCATATGGCAGGGTTCCAGGAACCTTGGCTGCTGAAAATGGCCTCGAGTCCAGTATGCTGAGTACCATTGGAAGTTGGTAGCACTGGGTGGTTTAGCGATGGCAAAGGCACAGCACGTATACATTTGCTTCTTCAGTTCCAGAAATATCGCAGGTAGACGTGCCAGCCGTCCAAATGCGACACGGGAATGTCCTCGTTATAATGCCACCCCAAACCAGAGATGAAATAATAACGCTGCATCGGAGTGGAAAGATTTTGATGGCAGGTTTAGCATCAAGTTAGGGTCGAGTTTATGTAGATGGCGCTTTTGCTAACTAGGAGACGACCAGCGAGCGGGCGTTATAGAGCGAGCTAGGAAATAAAAATAAAGTCCTCCTGCACCGTCCTGTGTAATAACCGCATTGTGTGTAACTGTGTCGTGTATTGTGTATTAGCTTTGTCGTTATTAGTGTGGCCATGAATTTCTGAGGCCATTTTCATCATGTCCGTGGTATTTCGCACAACATAGTAAATTAATCTTCCCCAGCCACTTTTCCGCATTGTTTTCCTACTTGCTGAAGTACGACGACTGGCCTACAATATTGTTTGGATTTGTATTTCACATCCCCAAACGAGCATGTCCCCTGGTTTCAGCAATGTATAAGTGCTGCACGTTGTATGCTAGCCACAATTAACAGAATTAACAGTGAGAGCATATTTGTGCCCTCAAAGGCAGTCGCTAAAGCGCCGTACTTCCTAAGGCCTTGCAACTCTTTTGTTTTCGGTAACACCAGCGGAATGTGTGCTGCAATTAAGCCCACTAGGGCGGTTTTCTTGTACGCAGACAGCTTCTTTTTTTTTCGTTCCTCGTTCAACGTTAACTACCCTTTTGTTTGCCAACGAAAGAATAACACCGTCTTTCCGGACGGGTTAAGACTCTGGAACGGCTGGAGGTTTCTCCGTCCCTACTCCTGTATCTCCAGTTTCCGCTTAACGCGCTCGCATCAGCGGAACTGGAAAATGCGCTGCGCAAGCTTCGTCCGCTTAATGCCGGTCATCAGCGCACCGCGCAACGCCGGTCCTGTGCCGCTGCATACCCTGCACATCTCTGCGGATTTACGCGTTCTAAACGCGATGCGGATGTTTGTTGCTCGCATAACGAAAGAAACTCTTCATTCGCGCTTCACATCGCGTAATTCACTTTCGGTGTTTGCTTTCCGCGGAGATCGCATCTTTGATGGAGAGAGAGAACAACTTTATTAAAAAAAAAAAGGAAACCCCCGTCCGGGTCCACTAATAGAAAAAAAAAGGCCTAGCCCTCAGACAGGCCTAGAAGTGTTAAATGTCCAAGGAGTGCCTTCATGAGGTCTGGGGAGGAGTCCGCCAGCCACTCCTCCAGGGTCGCAGGTCTTAGTTTGGTTGGTATGTATTTGAGGCTCTCGTCCATAGCTGCACGAGCACTCGGACAATTCCACAGAACGTGGGCGTTATCGGGGAATTCACCGCATGCCACGCAGGAAGGAGACCCGTCCTTGCCTTGTACGTAGTGCTCAATGTGAGGTGTCATCAAAGAGTGAGTTTGGGCACGTCTCACCAGGGCTGCCTCGCATCTCGTCATGGAGTGAGGTGGATCAGGATAAACCCTGCGGTTGTTGCGCATCTCGTCTAATCGTTCGCGCCTATCTAAACGCGCCAGAGCAAGTAGTTCGGTTCGCTTCAGTGAATCCGGCCACCACAGGGGAGGGCCCGGGAGACTTACACGGGACATGGCGTGTGCCACTTCATTCCCCCTTATCCCTGAGTGACCAGGTATCCACTGTATTCGTACACGTAGCGACGGGTGGACATCTAAGTGCTTTGTTAGTATGCTGTATAGCGCGTCTGGGAGGTCACCTGTCGCGAAGGCTCGACAGGCTGCCTGGCTGTCTGTTCGTATGAGTAAACAACGGGCATTTGGGTTGGGCATAGTAATTGCCTCTGCTATGGCTGTGATTTCGGCCATGCATTGTGTACCGATGTTATAATGGAAGCCCCATGAAAGTGGTAGTCCATCGGAAGCTATTCCCGTTCGAAAGCCCTCGCCAGTCTGAGACGGAGATGCGTCCGTGTACAGGATCCACTCTCCTGAGGTTTCTTGGAGATGTTGGGCTCGTGCTTCGCGTCGTCCTGTTTGGGTATCTCGATCCATGTTCCGCGGCACAGGTGCGACGTTGATCTGGTCGAGCGTCGCCCATGGGGGCCGGGATGGTTCAAGTGCGACAGGTGGAGGTATATCATAGCCCAGTTCACGAAGCAGAGCATATCCTCGTGCGGATAGCTTGAGACGCGTGAATTGTGCTTCCCGGTGAATTTGAGCCAACTCGTCGAGGTTTGGAAGGATAGCCGTTCCTTGAACCCTATCAGACTTGGCGTATTGAGGGGTACCCAATATAGTGCGAGAAATCTGACGAAGTAGGGTCCCGAGCTTAGATTTCTGGGTTTTCGTAATTTCAAGATATGGATATTGATACAAGATGCGGGGAATGGCTAGGGCAAGGGTCATGCGCCTGAGTTGGTGTTCTTTGATGCCTCTCAGCTTGTGCGTTGTGCGTTTTAAGAGACGGTGGACTTGCTGTAACTGTTGGGTTGTATGTCGAAGCCACTCATTTGACTTGCCGTCGTCTTGCAACCAGAAGCCTAAAACATTTATGCAGGGCTTCCTCGGAATGGGTTCATTCTTTATGGAGAGTGTAACGAGTTGCCTGTCTTCCTGTGCGTTTGGAAGTTTCCTGTTAGTGACGACGATAAACTCGGATTTGGCACTGGATAGAGTGAGCCCTCTGTCTTCAAGGTATCGAGCAGTAGTGTCAATGGCCAACTGTAGCGTGTATTGTATATCTGATGGGGAACCATTTTTGGCCCAGAGGGTGATGTCATCCGCATATATGGTAAAATGAAGGCCTGGTACAGATCTCAGATTGTGCGTCAGACCGTTGAAGCCAGAATGCTAGCGGGCTGCATATACTGCGCGTTGGCAGTGCACGTTAACCCTAAGGTGGTCAAATTTCCGTTGCCCTATACTACGGTGTCCCTCTCTCATTCTTGCCCTTGCTTGCCTTTTCCTCTATTCCCAAAAACGCTGAGCCGTGCTCCTGTAAGACCTCTAGAAAACAGCATCGTTTTCTGACCCGAACCACAGTTATTTCATACAAGGGCTCAAACAATAGCGTCCTTTCCTAATTGGACCGCATTTCTTTCCGCTTCCGGCCTATAATTTGAATTGCGACGGAGTAACTACAAGAGCGCTTTGAAATGCAGCGTTTTTACGGGTTTTCCAACTACGGAAACCCTTTCTATATAACTTCACCTTATATATTCTACTGATCTGGGGAGCAATGAATTCAATTGCATTGCATTGAATTGCCCTCGTCGAGATAGTCAGATGGTTCAGCTGTCTGACAAATCATTTGTGTGGCATCGAGAGGAATGATACAAAAACTAGTACAAAAATACCGCGTTGCCCAAGCAATGCCGGATGGTGCACCAAAGCACGCCGCCCTTGTATAAGACATGATCAACGATTAAGCTTGTGAATGAAAAAATAAAAGCATAGGCAATGTACAGAAATGATGAAATTGAAGACAGATAACAAATTCCAGTCGTACCACAAAACTTGCATTGATTAGGGATGATAAAGTGCTTTAAGGCAGATTGCGATGTATTTAGGTGTTGCAGTATAATGGAAATGTACAAACGCCAAATATAGATAAAATGCCCAAGAACGCCTTTATGCAAATGGTACCATAAGCCATTCACCTTCGTGTGTTTTATGGGATAATTTAGGACACCTGGAAATGAAGTGCGGAACACTAAGGCCCGTAATCATAGCCTTATACTCATCCGTAACCTTATACATAACCATAACCTCATCCTCATCGCTTGTATTCATTATCCCCTTTGTGATATAAAGGCGTGTGGACTAAAATGGTAATGAGTGCAAAAGGCTGCCATCAGGTTTGTTTGTAGGTACTGGCTTAATGTGCTCATGAAGCTTGAAAAACGCACAAGGAAGATAAGGAATACAAGCGATAAGAAAAAATTGGCCGCATATCTGCGTGCTTCGCTGCAAATATCGTCGAAAGATGATAGCCTTCTGCCGGTCGTACTACGCTGCGTGAGATACGGACGCCATGTGGCAGCGCTGTCGGGAAACATGGCAACTGCCAGATGGCAGCACCAAATCGCCGGCAGAGGCTCTTCGTGCATAGCGTCGCATTTTTAGCGCGGCCTAAGAAACACTAGGGTCTTTAGAATTACGTATCTATGTATTTTTAGTAAAGTAACGCACCGCCTAATACTTACGTATTGATGTTGCGCCTCAGATGTGCGTAATATTTGCTTTTTGATGAACAGTGTTCACAAGTATGAACGCAGCTACCAGTTCAAGATGGCTGGGCATTAGGCAAGTGCTTAAACTTTGGCCGGCTGGCTGAATCGAGTAACAGACAAACATACAGAAAGACAGACCAAATTTCTGCGATCAAGGAGGAACCCTGGTTCAAGTATCCGAAGAAGGACTATCGACATTAATGAGCTAGGTTTATGAATACGGGCCTATTATGGGCCCGGGCTCTCAGCATCTTCTCTGTGGTGCTCATGCCCATAAAAGTTGAAAACAGGGCCGAGACATATGCAGTCCAAAACCAACTAAAATGGATCAGGATTAAGAGAAGTTTGTTGTAATAGAATAGAAGTTGCACACTAGCAGTAATGATTCGCATATTAACATCAAACTAAGCGAGAACAATTCAAAAACTTCGATGATTAACAGAAGCGAAACATAGGAAAAACCTAGACAACTCACCGCGTCGCTACAACGGAAACGCAGGCAAGTCGGCGTGTGGCTCGTGATACAGCTTTTTCCTCTCCGTCGGTTTTTCCATTTTCTCCCCTACATATGTGTACGCCTCTTCTGTGTTTAAGCGGCACCTGAACCAGCCGCTCACTCTTGTACACGTAGCCCCGCGTGAATAGACGTTTTAAAATTTTGTGTGCGCGTCTCTGCGCCCCATAGTTCAGCCAAGCGGCTGTTAGAAATTGTATAAGGGTCTTCTTATTTTTCCTAGTGACGCGAAACTCCCGGCGCTTTTGTATTCGCGGATGCCATGTAACTGCTTTGTGTCAAGAGTTTTGTGTCAAATAAACTTCCCTCGGTGACTGCAGTCAGCGTTTCTGTTCTTTCTGTTGGAGGAATAGATTTTAGGGGCGAAGCTCCTCTTAGTCTAACCCACTTCTTCCTCCGTGGTCTAGCCTTGTCACGCGTTACGCGTCAGTCAGGCGTAACCCGCGTGCCTCTCTCTCTCTCTCTCTCTCGGCGCGTGCCTTTGCTGTTTTGTGAGAGAGAAAGAGAGACAGAAAGAGAGCGAAAGGCGCGCGTTCGCTATGGAAACGCTCTTTCTTAGAGGAACGCTGTACCATCTCGCAAAGGAGAACGCGCCCTCACCCGCGAGAGACAACGTTGGCGCAGGCAGCGTCTCCTAGCGAGTTTCTTGAGTGAGAAATACCGACTGCTCGCGTTGGAGAAGCGTTCACCGGCAACCCATATATATATATATATATATATATATAGACGTAATGCCGGTGACACACGGTAGAAAAACGACTATTTCTAACGTTTCGGCCAGGGGCTGGCCTTCGTCAGACGAAGGCCAGCCCCTGGCGAAGGCCAGCCCCTGGCCGAAACGTTAGAAATAAAGTCGTTTTTCTACCGTGTGTCACCGGCATTACGTCTCTGTTATACCGGATCCATCAGAGCTTCACCCCCTTTCCATATATATATATATATATATATATATATATATATATATAATCCAGTAAATGTGTCTGCGGATCCAGACGAATATGAGCAGTGAAGAAACGGACGAACGTGCAAGAACTTTTTTACTTTCAACGTTTCGGCCGGTGGTCCGGCCTTCATCAGGAAAGCTTTCCTGATGAAGGCCGGACCACCGGCCGAAACGTTGAAAGTAAAAAAGTTCTTGCACGTTCGTCCGTTTCTTCACTGCTTATATATATATATATATATATATATATATATATATATATATATATATATATATATATATATATAAAGGCCCTGGATCTTGACCTGCAATGCAGTGCCGGTGGAGAGATTACTCTTGTGCGTAGTCGAACCATAAAAATTCGCAGCGTGAGCGTTAGCTAAATTAATCCCGAACTCGGCACGATCTACTACTGATATCGCACAACACAAGCCTTGCTTTAAACCATCACGTAGAAATCGCGTGCGGGATACACAAACATAACCAGTGCCCTTTTACTTTAATTTTATAACGTGTTCTTTTTTTTTTCTTTTCTTGTGCTCTATATTCCAACGTTAACCTTTCGTGTACCTGCTGAACGCTTATAGACCCAAGATAGTTTGACACACACACACACACACACACGCACACACAACACATACACACATACATACATACATACATACATACATACATACATACATACATACATACATACATACATACATACATACATACATACATACATACATACATACATACATACATACATACAGAGAGGGAGAGACGAAGACAAGAGCTTGGCCTCCTCTTCTTTCTGCGTCCCTTGCCCTTTTGTTGTTTGCGCCAAACAATTTCAGTCGGTCATGCAACAGCAACTACACTCCAAGAATCAATTCTTTACACGCCCATTCGCGCACAATCTCTGCGAAGCTTTAGGCTTCAAGGCACACGGAGTAGCAATGCATGGCAAGGAAGGTATTATTGAAGCTTAAGAAGCATAGAATAGGGCATTCTATATTTCTGGCACCTGCCCTATATAGTATAGGTATTCAAAGGGTGCACGTGCGTGGCGAGAAATGATATTCCGTCGAGACAAGAGCCGACAAAGCTTTGAAATCATACGTTCTAGAGATCAGGAGGAAGCAAGTGGAAAATGATTAGAGAGCGGAAGCGGCTCAAGTGTTCCGGAACGCTCTCTGTTGCGTTTGACGACGTAGGGAAGTAAAATAAAGGTAAAAGGTGCCTTTGAAGAATAAGCCGTGAAGCGATTCTGAAAAATGAGACTTCCCGAGAACTGCTTGACTCCAAGCGGCAGAAGCTCCCAATCCTTTCGGTTCTCATTTTGTGCGCGTTGGCGTATGTGTGATATCTAAGAACGTTTAGTGTATTATATATTTCCCCGTCATTTAGAAATTTTTTTTCTTCCCTTTGCTGGTTGTCACTTTCTGGCTTCACCTTTGCTGAGCACCAAGTCGGCAAAGACAAATGACACTCACGGCGCCCTCCGATCTTTCAGAGTAGTGTTTATACACTCTGGTGATCCCGTAATCTACGATAGCTGCCATCTTCACGTAAACTTAATGCCTCCAAACTTTGGCTTTGCTTCGTTTTTTTTCCCCTTGAGCGAAATTCCGTACGCTGTAGAGATGAATTGCCCAACGGATTGATCGAACTATTTCTTTGTTGACAGGAGATTTTGCTGGGCGAATGAGAAATATCGGTAGGTGAAAATTTGTTGACACATTTTTTTTTACATTAGTCACATGTAAACTAGCTGAGCTAACGAAGGAATGGGGTCATACATAGTGGTGCGGGAGCAGAGAACATGATAGACTGATGAAGTCACGTGCCATGTGAGACAAAGTGTACTTGAGCTCTGACTTGGTTGGTGCAAGGCGATCTAGTGAGCGTAACTGAATGTTGCCTACCTCTGTGTCTTTTTCAATTTGTGGTAAAACAAAAAAAAACAACTTTATATCATCTCTGCGCTTGGTAAGTCAGGAATTAGTCAGTTTTATGCAGAATTTCCTCAATCCAGCAGTGCTCAAGAACATATCTCGCTTTTTCTTTTGTATAAGCCTAACAAGCCATAACAAAACATAGTATTGCTAAAGAGATTGATTTCCGGGATTTAAAATTCTGAAACCACGCTATGATTATGAGAAGCGCCGCAGTGGAGGGCTCCGGAAATTTCGGCAACCCGTGGTTCTTTAACGTGCACAGACATCGCACAATACGCGGGCCTCGACGTTTCGCCTTCATCGAAATGCAAGTGCCGCGGCCGGTATTCAATCCCGCGACCTTCGCAACTGCAGTCGAGTGCCACAGCCACTATACCACCATGGCGGGGCGATAGTTAAATCAAGTACATGTAGGCCTACGCATACTGGTAAATCTAGCAGCACAGCACCACCAAAGTCAGCGACGATACCAATTTCGTGGCTGCAAGTATCTGTCACATACAGGCGATTCCTGGGATCAGCAAGCAAAAGACAGTGCTTCCTTTTATCGTTTACGGCTTTTTCTTTCTCATTTTTTCTATAAGAAAGGTCGACACCATTCCATTAGGAACTCGTTTCAGCGAAGCTGTAGTATATAAAAGGCAAAAGCAGTCTGTGCAAATCCAATAAGCGCAGAAGCGCCTCGGCCACGCACTCCGTTCAAAGCCCTTTGTCCTGGACAAATGGTCACCGGCTGACCGCCAACTTCCTTAATCGGGACACCGTACAATTCTTACTGAAAAAAAATTTGACAAGAACACCACCCCTCTGATAAATTATACTGACTTATATCATCCCGTGCAGTCCGTTGACATTTCAGACCCACTTTTCTGTCTTTTTTTTTCCAAAGGCACTTCTTTTCAGCTTCCCGCTACCCCCATCAGCCCCCTTTTCAATAGATCGTTCCTCCGTCGAAATTTCGTTCGATTATTTAACGCTGTCCCCTACGTCTACGTCTCTTTCTAAAATTATTTTTCTCCCCAAAACGATAATCTTTGAAGAACGTTGCGTCCAATCATGCTTACACCATTTGGTTTATGTCAGATGCCTTCCTTTTTTTTTTGCTTTATTCCGAAGTGCTTGCTCAATCGTTTTGATTCAGTTGCGCCTAAAATTATTCATGTAGCGGTTTCAGTTTCTCTTTTTCATTTTTTGCTAGCTGTATATCGCAAAGTTTTTCCTCGTCTTCTCAACCCGTAAAACCAAAACGAAACAACGCGGTGAAGGCCTCTCCGTGATGGCTTTAGGTAACCCTTTCACAAGCGCTTTTATTTCTCAGTAAGGACAGATTCTGGAGAGATTCAGTGGATAAAAGCAGTTGATTGACAGCTTGCCCGGTCCAATGGAACCATTAGAAGGCTTGTTGGGACAATGACAGTATTTATAAAAGGAGATGTAATACACTATAAAATGAACATCAGATGCATTCACTCTTTTCTAATACCAAGGTACGATGTAAAAAAACTGCATGTCAACGAAAAAAATTAGTAAGGACATGATATCTCGGAGACATGGCTACTTCGAACGTGTTCCGTGTTTCTTTGTTTTAGAGAGGGCGTTGTGGATAGCGTAATCTGAACCCTAGAGGGTTTGTTGGAAGACCCCGCGGATGACGCGGTAGATTTTTGGAGGCTTTCCCCCAAATCCGACGGATTTGGCAAGGAGTATTTCGATGATTCCCTGTTCTCGCTGGATTTTATAGCAACATCAGTATTTTCGCTGGTATTTTTAAGGCGGCCGAGAGAGTGTTTGATTGTTTTAGATGGTTTTGTATTTTTTTTGTTATTCGGCCTTCTCAATGATATCTATTGCTTGAAGAAGTATGCTTGTACGCAATTTTATTTGACTTGGATTCCCAGTATCCACAGGGATAAATCACGTGACTTTTGTATCCCACCTCTTTTCTGCGCTAACTTTCTGTCGCGGAATAAATGGCTAGATTATTCTGCAGAACACGTCAGAAAAAAAATCTTTTTAGAGGAAATTACGACATTAGATATGCCTGTGCGCGCAATCCCATCACCGGTCCCTTCCTGTGTCTACACTATCTCTATTTCATTTTCGACTTCCTCTTCAATATGATCTATAGCGTGACCCTCAAGCAAATATGACAACATTGTTTTTCTCCCAGCCGCTATTGATTTTCTCCGGTCCTGACCCGTCTCTTTCCTTCATTAGCGAGCAGGAAAAGGAGGGCTGTAATTAGCTGCGGTGCGGATCCTAGTAGGTAAATTTTCATCGCTATAGAAAGAATTCATCAACTGTGCGCTGCTGTCTCGACGCTGCCGTCCTTTACTTCCGGCACTGATTAAAAGTGGCTTCTGTTTCCTCGCGCTCTCCCGGCTTTGTTGAATGGTTCCCTGGCAACTTGTCATTAATTTGCACAGCTTAAAGGAGGTGTGTCGATGACCCTAGGGAGAACTAACGAAGCAGCAGCTGCTAACATAAGAGACATACCATCGCCACGGCTTCCTTTCTAATCTGCGCTTCCGAAGCCTCGTAATCTGGATAGCTTCTCGACATCTGCGTTCTTGTCTTTGTCCCTAATTACGCTGGGAGAAAAGTAAAAATTTTCCTTTGAAAGGATATGGCTTTGCCCAGGACGCCATTGGGTTATCGTGACTAGAAAATGATGATTCGTGCCTCACGTTTTGTAAAACCCGTCAGCTTGCAACATACGAACGAAGAAAGGCTTCCATGCTGACGGGCATGCGGACCTTGCTGCGAGGTCAGTGAGTTAAGAGTTCACGGTGTGGTAATCATCATTTTGATCATCGGCTAAAAGCACCGCAGGCCCGAGCTCTTGCAGAGCGGGCACGTGTTTGTAGCCTCCTATCATGCCATGGATATCGAGGTTCCGTATAGCGTAAAATAATAATTATGCGAGAACATTAATTAATGATTTTATCCTTAATTAACTAAACAGCATAATCGCAAGAAGGTACCTTGACTACGACTGCAACGCGTACCTTCATATCTTCCTTTAAAAAATGAGGTGGACGTTACGTTGAAGTAATTTCGCTCACACACACGATTAAGAAAAAAGACGTGACGCACGTAAAGAAACACTAGGTATAATTTTGAAGCATTCGTTGAACACGCGAAAAGCAGCTGAATTCATTTTTCTAGTTTAATTGGTAACTACTGTTCGGAAATACCTTTTTTTGGTAGTACTTGAATGGTCTATCCAAGCAAGAAGAGAAGCTCAGGGGGGAAGATGGAGGCTTGAATGAATGAACAGATCGCTAAAAACGATGTAGAACAGGTAATGTCGCTGGAGCAAACGTTTCGACAGGGCCACTTGTCCAGACACATACTCCATTGACATGCCCTGTTCTACATCGTTTTTTAGCGATCTGCTCGTCGATGTAATGGTCTGTGACGTTCCAAGCGGGATTCGAGTTATACGCGCGATATTGCGGTATGTTTGGAGAGACAAAAGGGATGAAGCAGGCAAATGCGAAAGCAATTCGGCTGATACCGCGTTCGTCCCTGGAGGAACGCTCCTGCCACCGTCGTATACATTGGTCATATAGGGATGCAGCGGTCTCTGCACTCTAGCTTTGCGTCGTTGCTACGCCTGAGCAGATATGGCCTGCCCCCCTTATATAGCAGTCGCCATGGCAGCGGTGGAGATTGCTTCTCCGAAGGAGTCGTTAGGGAACGTGCTTCGGTAGAGCCAGCCGCCAAAATGATAGCATCGCGGTCTTCGGCGGAGATTCCGTGGATCTTCCCAGAGCTAGTCCGCGGCGTGCTGCGGACGCACGCTCGAATGCGAAATTTTTCTTAGACCACCTCAAGTGTGTCAGAGTTGGTAAGCGTTGTTTGTTTTCACTTATTAGACTGCAGGCATTGGTGTAGGTGACCGTGGCGTTGTGAAAAAATTTTGAGAGTTGGTTGCAATCTAACTTCAGAAGTCGTGTAGTCAATGTAGCTCACGAATCTGCGATTGCCGTGGCTCGTGTGCTCTTGAAAGTCCTCTGTCTCCCGCTTGGGAAATATTAACCAGTAACCCAATTATTCAAATGTCCTTACTTCTTCCTCGTTGAAAAAAAATAATAAAACTGCGCTGTGAGGCCAACAGCCTTCGAGTGCGTTTCCTTCTGGGTCTGTCGCGCAGTAATGCATGCGTTCGGCTTGAACATGCATTTCCAGTTCCACTAGTTGGTGCAAAGGCAAACTGTAATACTCACAGAATGTCCATGAAGACTGACGTCGTTCGCTACTAAATGCTCCGCCACGGTGGTCTAGTGGTATGGCATCGACTGCTGATCGGAGGGTCGCGGGATCGAATCCCCGCATCGGCGGCTGCCTTTCGATGCAGCCGAAATGTTGAAGCGCGTGTACCCTGCGATATCAGTGCACGTTAAGGATACCCCAGGTGGTCGAAATTTCTGGAGCCCTCCACTACAGCGTCTCTTATAATCATAGCTGGTTTTGGGACGTAAAAACCCAAGAAATCAATAATAAAATTCGCTACTAAAGGATTTATAGAGACATCTTTAAAGCTTCGACATTTCTCGAAAAGTGTATGGCTCTACACAAATCTCATATATTTTCTCTTTGCCTCTTCCTCTCTGCCCTTGCACCTTCCTCCACAACTGGACACATGCCCAGTTCGCTAACATGGCTCACTTATATCATTCATTCGTTTCTCTTCCTTCTCTTTCACGCTCTCCCAACCGCTTAAGACTTAGCTCCAACGGCTACATTCATGCAAGAAGCAGACGGAAATGGAAAGATGCGTTCAAGTGCTTCGTGTAGTCAAAGACTCGCTGCGATTTTTGGGCATATCGAAGTACTACAGATTGTCAAAGACCCTGTACAATTTTCCGCTGGTTTTTCTCTGGTTAACCTCCCTGCCTTCAGCCCAACTTTTCTCTCTCCTCACAGCAGTTCACTCGATTTGAGACTACAACGCCTAAATGACCGATCGATCGATCAGCCGGGAGAAAGTCATGTGCATGATGAAACGCGGTTCAATCGAGCTGTTCTTGTGGCTCAGGTGTTAGGTGCAGTTATATTGCAACGAACACAAAGAAGGGCGGTCATTCCCTTTTCATTCACGATGAACACTAGTGGTGCACGGAACTTAATCGCGCCAACTGGTGCGCCGAGGGAAGACAGGGCGGGCGCTGTCGTCTGCCCTTAGTCATCATTTATAACGGCGGTAATTATAACCTTAGTCGGCAGCTACTGTTATATGCCCAGCCGGTATTGTGAATCAGACGCTGGGCCATTTTCGCTGAAGCCGCGTCGAGCAAGAACTGCGCATCTGGCCGACGAAGGACAATTAAATTAGCGAGCGTGTAACACAGCGTGCCGAGGTCAACCGGTGGTTTTCTAGGATATCCGCAAGCCGAGATAGCGCTTCGAGGTAATGCCTGGCCGCCCTTTGATACATTCCGAGCGTGGCCTGTTTTACCACACTGCATGCCAGTGCAGTATGCTGCAAGGTTAGTCCTTTGCGTTTTAGAGGGCGTGATAGTGAGTGAGTGAGTGAGTGAGTGAGTGAGTGAGTGAGTGAGTGAGTGAGTGAGTGAGTGAGTGAGTGAGTGGGGAAGTGATTTATTTAGTCTGTGATAGCGCGTGTAGTGAATGTGTGGCAGAGTGAGTGTGTGTGAGAGACTAAGTCAGCCAGCAGATATGTGTCGATGCTTTATGCTTGTACACGCGTTATTAATCGCACGTGTGAGTGATTGTAGTGTCACAGTGAAGGAGTAAAAAGGAGCAGTAAGTAGGCGTGGTTGTGCCTGCAAGAGATGCAATAAATGTGTGCTTTAAGAAAGCCTTGACAGAACATGTGGCTTTGCTTGAGGTTGCAAGTTGTCCACTTGTTTCCAGCCCCTCTTTGTCTAACTGAGTCTTCCAGTATCATGAAACTTCGTCATTTCTCTACCATATACACACACAATCTTTTTCACTGTTACCGGTTATTCGCCAAGCAGTTTTCATTGCCCTCTAAATAACTTTTCTTCATCGCTTCTGTCACCTCGCGCACGTAGTAGAAGACTCTATTAACCTAAATTGCACCATCAAGGTCGAAACGACCGCCAATCATTGCATCGCAAATGTCGAAGCACTGTGGCCGGCGGTCGTAAGGGAAATAACCCCTATGGGGCGACCTGGGTCACACCATCAGGAACACCCGTTGGTTGTTTCGTTAATATGCAGTTCACGTTAGCAAAAAAAAAAGGGAGGAGGAGGAGGATAAGTGTGTGGGAGGGAACAGCAAGACCAGAATGACGTTGCCGCTGATGAGGAAACAAGCAACAGAGAAATAGATAAAGGAAAAAGGGAAAGTGTATTAAAGAAATGCCGCTTATGACCATAACGGGGATACCGCATTTGTATACAGGACGTCGCTGTTTCCTTGCAGAGGTATGTCGTTTGGTCCTTTGTCTTTTATGTGGATGGTTTTGATTGCAGCATTTGCTTTTATCGTAAGGGGCGGTGGTGCGTGCGATAAACGACGCCCCGGAGGTGATGCTTTGATCCTTGTACCACCGCGTTATTTATGGCATCGAGGTTGGCGGCGATGCCACAAACGTTTCGTTTCTTTATGAGGGTGCTAAAGCGTAGTTTGTATTGTTCATATAGATTAGGGGTGGGCAAAGATACTTTGAAATTGTATCGCGATACGATACAAGATACTTGGGCAAGAAGTATTTCGGATACAGATACAAGATACCACCTCAATAATTGTATCCGATGCGATACTTGCTATTTGTATCTTAAGATACTTCGATACATTTATAAATTTCATATTATAGACGTATATAATGCAGCAGAAAACGCCTATGAACAGGAGTGTTTGCTTTAGAATTTCAGAACTGCGACCAACCAAGTTTAACTTGAATGAAACATGTGTTAGTATCTCAACAACTGTTGTTTTCTGGTTATAATTATATTGTTTTCATTCCCAAACAACTGATTGGGGCTCTTTTGGCTGCTAAACATGACAGCTATGTATAAGCTACGCTGTCGGCGGTTTTTTTGTGGTTTTTGTAATTCATGGAAGTCGATGCTCTACTTGCCAACCAGGTAGTGGTTTCCCACCTAATAACAAAAATGGCGATGCAAAACCTCGGCACGATGCCGCAATTACGACTTTGAGTTTAACCTGGTCCGTACGCGTATACCGTTTACGCAGTACCGGACCACAGGACAAGTGTACAGGAGTAACAACGCTCGTAGCGACATATTTTGTGACGGATCTTCTATACAGAAAGGACATAAAACCGCAATGACTTCCTAAATTCTAGTTATGCGCTCGCGTAAAGCGCTCGTCATCGACGGATTCACGAATGTGCAATTTTTGTAATAATTTCTCTCTACGAGAGAATTCCAGACATCGTAGCGGTACAAAGTGTCGCAGGATACCTCCGCTACTCATACTCTTGACATTGATTGCGCGAATTACCTTGTGATTTGTGACAGCGAAAAAAACAATGTGACTCAGAAAGGATGGATATATATATATATATATATATATATATATATATATATATATATATATATATATATATATATATATATATATATATATATATAATAGAACGAATCGTGCTGTAACATTATTAGTTACGATGTTTCTCAGCAAAAGGTGTCGTCAGCCTACCAAGTAAGATCACACACTGGAAATTTCACTGCTTGTGGAAAATGTCATGAAAGAGCTCGTAGGGACGGTCACAATAATAATTGTTGAGGTTTACATCTCCAAACCATGATATAATTATGAGGGATGCCGTACTGGAGGGCTCTGAAAGTTTAGACCATCTGGTGTTCTTTAAGATGCTCCTAAATCTAAGTACAGTACTGCACGGGACTCAAGTATAACGCCGCTATCGGATTTCGGCCTTTACGGCCGGGATTCGATCCCGCGACCTTCAGGCCAGCAGTCGAGCGCATTAACCACTAGGCCGCCGTGGCGGGTGGTTATAAGCGTTATAAGCTTAGTGGCGGCAGTACCTGCTTGAGCAGCGGACTTCTGCCAGTATTTCTAGTGTCGCGCGGTGATGTTCCGACATCAGTATCTTGTACCTTAAGATACTCGATACATTCTTCAATGTATCGAAAATACAGATACTGATACACGTCTTTCAAGATGTATCGCGATACAGATACAAGATACTGAAAGAGTATCTAAGATAGTATCTAAGATACATGTATCTATACGCTGGTCTGTGGTATGGCGAGGTGATTTTCATTTCGTCGCAACGACACGGGCTATCAATCCTGATATATTCGGGTAAATATCGGATAACTTTAGTACTTCTTTTAATCATACGACCATTTCTCATTTATGGCGTCTGGCCATGCGACGGCGTCCATACGCTTTGACGCCAACTTGGTAGTGACAGCTAACATATTCTCTCCTGCCTGTACGGTTGACATGTTCGTATGTCTCAGGCTCGTATTCACTGCGTAGGCACATCATAGGCGCTACTATATGCTTTGGTACGACGGAGTAATGAGTATGTAGATCGGCGCACTATAGCGTCGTTATATTATCTATGTACGTTCACGCGTTATGCGCCGTGTTACAGCTCGGATTCTGCATTGAAGCAACAGCTTCATTACCGATATCAGAATATTTATTGCCAATTCAGTTAGATGCGAATTCGTGTAAATGGGATCTCGCTGAAAAGGTTAAACCACCAGAGCAAGACTTACTCTTATCACCCTGATGCCGAGATTCGATAAGACACTCATTACGAATATGATATCGCCCGCGCTGGAAGTACTCCCCTACTGTGGAGCTGACAAAATGGGATGTTTACGACGTGTATCAGCTTGAGCGTCGTAGATGTGTTCTTCGATTATATTTTGTTACTGGGTTTTCTTACGAAACTGTTCTAATTAGTTTTATCAAGTAAGCATTGTAGTTCAGTACATTACGCTATTTCTTCTTGCAATGATACAACTAAACACGCCTTCGCAGTGCGTATTGGCTGAGCTGTCGCACGTCTAAGTTTGAGGGCATGGGCTCAAGTCGGGCCCACGGCGTCCCATTTTATTGAGTCTTAATTTGCACTGAACTTCGGTAACAGAGGACAGGTTAGGGAAAAGACCCAAATTCCTCCATTGTGATTCTACCAGCAGTACCTAAGCTTATGTGTGCACTTGGAAGACTATATACGGCAAGTAGTACGGCTGTTGTATTCTAATAACTGGAACCGACGACAAACGTAGTTCCATGCCCACGAGCGCTTGCCTGTTCCAGTATCTCCATGCCGACATCCTTTCGCATGAACGTTACATACAGCGCCTCGCCTAAATGAAACGGCTTGTTATTACGCATCTGGCCGCACAAATTAACCGCACCCATCCGTTCAAGCTAGCGACGCATTGCAGTACAAGAAAGTTCCCACTTCCAATAGGACGCCTGACTCAAACCTCTGTTCCACTCCAGCCTTTATTACTCACGCTTTTCTCTCTTTTTCCTGACCTCAGTCGCCACTTCAGCATAATTAATCAGCTAGGAGGTCGCGCACTTGACTTGAGCCAGGTCGCCGTCGCTCAGCCTGATCAACTGCGTTGCCCCGGCAACGATGGCAAAAGAGCCGGGTTTGCCCACATTTCCTTGCGCATTCGTTCAATGGGGAAAGCCCGAGGAGGGACGCGAGGAGCAATGCTCACTCGCCTACGACACGCGAATGCCAAGCAAAGGTCAGAAAGGGCGGCACGGTTGCGACACATATAGAGCTTGTGTGTTTATTATGTTCGCTCTGTCGCAGAATTCGTGGTGCCGATGTCACGCACTGTCCTGGGTATCGAATGCACGGACGCTAAAGGACACCGGTGTGTTTCTATTCTCGTACCTGTAGGCAAAACCAATCAGAACTTGCGCTAGGTTCATACATTGCAAAGGTAGATGAGAAAGTTACAGGCTTCCTTTCTTCGGGATGTCATGACATTGCACCGGGTCGGGAATCAAGACACGAGGGAAATCTTAGAGGCGTATTGCCTAAGTAAAGACGCCATGGCTACTGTTTACGCACTTGCCCTGTGATAAGCTGTCACTTGAAGAAACATTACCTTTAGGTGTATAATAACTCTCAAAGTAACACCGCGTTACTTCTTACATGTCTTTCATTTATCTTCGGCGGCTGCATTTCGATGCGAGCGAAATGTTGAGACCTGTGTGGTGAACGATGTCAGCGCACGTTAAAGAACCCCAGGTGGTCGAAATTTCCGGGGACCTCCACTACGACGTCTCTCATAATCAGAGCTGGTTTTTGGGACGTTAAACCGCACAAATAAAACTTTTATATCTTGTCCACCTTTGCTCGTTTGGTTATGGTCACTGCTGTTTTGTAACGCCCGTGTTCCACAAATATTTCTCTAAGAAAGATTGGTGGTGCCGTATGAACACGCAACAGAAGAACGCGGGAACGCAAGAGTCCCCAGCGATTGGGGTGCCCCAACACTAAAACTCTGTATCATATTGCGGGTCTCCTAGAAGAAGCAAAAAATGCTCGGTACGGCCATCTTTTTGTTAACGCCGAGACCAAAAGCTGCACGAGCCACTCGCACGTACTACTTAAGCTACTTATTTGAGAGCTCGTTTCGCAGAAATTCCGGCGTCGGTGCCGGCGTCGTTGGTTGTGAGCGAAAAATCAGCGTTGTGCGTGATCAAAAATTGGAGGTAGATGCAAACGCATGCGATGTGCGGCAATTTTATCACATATATTCACTGCGCCAACTTCCGAATTAACAATTCTTCGATTGTTTTGTGTGCCCCGCCACGGTGGTCTAGTGGCTACGGTACTCAGCTGCTGATCGGTCGCGGGATCGAATCCCGGCCACGGCGGCTGCATTTCGATGGAGGCGAAATGTTCAGGCCCGTGTGCTGTGCGATGTCAGCGCACATTAAAGAATCCCAGGTGGTCGAAATTTCCGGAGCCCTCCACTACGGCGTCTCTCATAATCAGAGCTAGTTTTGGGACGTTAAACACTAAAAATCAATCAATCGATTGTTCTGTGAAGAATCTGCTCCACCATTCGCTCCGATAAACACGTGGCTCCATCTGTCTCGCGCTCGGCCCCTCTATGCCTGGCATCTACCCTTCAGAGTCGCATCCATACTCTGGGCGATCGATGGTGGTTGATCCATTAATTACTTTAGCGCGAACTCTGGCGCCCCTTTTTGGGCGGCGATGTTCGATTAACGGGGGAATCTTGCGCGCCTTACTCATGCGGAGATTTACGCCATTCTGATCGCGGTTCCAATAGTAATACACCAAATTATGATGGCAGAACGCGACAATGCTTGATCGAATCGATGTTCTGTCACGGCTAGGCCAATATATTCCCGTGTGTCTGTCCACATTGTTGCGCTGTCTCTTGTGTAGCTGAAGTGCCGGCTATTGCCAACCACGCAGATTGCCACATTGTCTTACTACCACGTTTCTCTCCGCAGACTTTCTGCACTATTCGCAACCATACTATGTGACGACCGTAGGAGGTTTGTTGTTGTATTGAAAGGCAAGTGTAAAACGGTATATATTTATCTAATCATCAATACATAGCACTGTCACTAAGCACAAATTCAAGTCATTCTTGTTTGTAGAAATTTGCGATAATCCGCATCCAACGTGTGTAGCATGATATCCTCCCTGCCGTTTTCTTTCATTTTTTTTTTAAATGCGATAACTTTGAAGAGCTCGTTTCGCAGAAATTGTGGTGTCGGCGTCGGTGTCGTTGGTTGTGAACGAAAAATCAGCGTTGTCTGTGAGCGAAAATTCGAGGTAGATGCAAATAAAGGAATAAGAAAAAACCTTCAGCGACGGGGGAATCGAACCGGCGACCCTTCGCTCTAAGAGTGGTGTAAGAAGTAGAGCTTACGCTCATCATTACTCATAGGGCATTGTTTGTGCATGAGATATGTTCCAAACTATTTGAAGCCGGACATTATTTGCAAATATGTTCTTCGGAAAGGACCGTAGACGTGACAAACCGCAGAGTTTTAAAATACCTTCATTTGTCAAACCGCGTTATTTTCGCGTTTGTTTTTGTTAACTCTTTTGGTGATGCGCTCAGAAAGGTGCCTTGATGCGCGTTCAATTCAGGCGCTGTTTGACATTATTTCGGAGTTTACCCACACCTTTTTTTTTCAGTCCGCTATTTTTTGTTGTATGTGCACTTGCTCTTTCACTCTGCTTTTTGGTCGGGACGATGAGGTTTGGTAAGCCAACATTAAAGATTGGACGAGCATATATTCTCTACTGCACCTAACATTACGTCTACTGTGTTTCGCGGTGTCTTTTCCCCCCTCTTCTTCTGTGTGGTAGGTTACTGTTTGTGAAAGCTTGCTTAGCGACGAGGCCTCTCTCTTATTATAGTGCTAATCTGCCTTTTCTTTAGCTATAGCTAAGTTCGCTGGTATTTCCCAAGCACATGCGTGAAGTGATGATATCCCCTGGCATCAGCAATAATACCTTGAACATAAAGGGGAAGAGAAGTTATATTACCCTCAGAAGACTACCTCAACTAAAGTGTCGTAACAATACGTAGCATACCTTTCCAATAATAAACTGTTGCGGAATTCCTCTCGCTAAAATAAGAATACTGCACATCGTAGCGGATTAATTTCACTTAATGAGGTAGTGGGGTGCTCCGGAAATTTCGACCGCCTGGGGTTTCTTTAACGAGCGCTGACACCGTGCAGTAGACTGGACTCAACATTTCACCTCCATCGAAAATGCGACTGCCACGGCCGGGACGCAATCCCTCGACCTTCGGATCAGCAGCCGAGTACCATAGTCACTAGACCATCGTGGCGGGGCCTCGTGGGCGTTTTCCCCTACCCTCCACGGACGCTTAGCCGTGCTCCCTACATGGACTGCAGAAACTAGCACCCTTTCCTGAACCGAACCACAACCACCAACATCACTACAGTGGCCGTTTTCAGAAACCAAGATTCATAGGACATAACCATTGGCGTTGATGGCGCAGAAGGTAACGAAGGCCTATGATAAAGAAATTATGCAATTCCCGCGAACACGGACAAAGAAGCAAGCAAAGACAGCACAAATGTATAGTTAGGTGACTTTAATTCCACACGCATTTGCTGCCTATCGCAGACTGGATGATGATAACCATTATGATGATGATGATTGTGGTTCCTTTGCGGAAATAGCGATAATTTCTTCAACCCATGTATTGAGCATAGCTAAGCGCCCGTTGGTGTAGGGGAAAGGGAGTGAAAGAGATTGGCAGGAGAGAAAAGCTGTAGCAGAGGGCTCCGGAAATTTTAACCAAATGGGGGTTCTTTAACGCGCACTGACAACGCGCAGTACATGGGCCTATGGCATTTTCGCCTCAATCGATAATGCGACTACCACGGCCAGGTTTGAACCGTAGACTGGGCGGCTTCTTCAAGCGCGCACGCGATTAGTGCTATGAGTCTCTTTTTCTTCCCTCCTGTCCCACGTATCGTTCCTTTCTTCCCTTCCTCCATTCTATGACAGCAACCGGTATTCTGTCTAGCTGACCCCACGGCATTTCAACGCTTCTCATCTCAGTCTGTGTTCTTGTGATCGAACAAGCCGTTTTATCGCTTTTACGTGATAAGAAGACAAAGCGCATTACTTCTCAAAAAAAGAAAAAAGTCTGATGGTAAAAAATTTGATCACGCCTTTTCGGTGACATATCCTTTTCGCAAAGTATGCGTATTCGCGCATGATATTCCCTTTTGCGGAGCGCATAACTCGCTTAGTGAACCGTTTCGCTTCGCTTGACTTCGGGATCTCTTCAACGCTCGTCAACATTTTTTTTTGTTTTTTGTGCCATCTTCGAGCAACCTGCGCGCATACTGATTTTTGAGCGCGAGGGCATGAACTCAGGTATAACTCAGGTGAAATCTTACGCATATCGCGGCCAGAGTGCCTGTGTGCTTCGTGAAAACAGGTCGATAATATATTCCGCACTCTGGCAACGTTGGAGTGTTCAAGCGAGTAAAAGCAAACAGCCTTTACCTTCTTCGTGCGTCGGTATATGTAGTGTGCTGCTTTGTAAACTGATCTTCTCCGCTAATAAAAAGCGCGGAAGAGAATCGGAAAGTTGGCTGCCGGTGGAGGCGTACCCCACTTGGAGATAATAATGTTTGTGATAAATCGAATTAGAATTCGTAAGGAAATCGGTCGCGGAGTTTGAAATTGTAGATAACGCATGTTTCTGGAGGATCCCTCACGTACACGATCTCCTTTTTTGTTCTTTCCATTTGAAATTGGGGGTCAAGCTTCAGTTCAAGTTCCAGCAATGAAAACCTGATAAATTAAAGTAGAATGTGTTCGGGGAAGTGCATATCGCGTTTCCGTACACCCGCCGTAAATCACCTGCAGAACGTGCCAGGCTTGAAAGGAAAAGAAAAACTGATGTTGTCATTTGACGGCTGTGCAAGAAAAGCAAGTTAATCGGAGCTCTTCATAACTCTGTTCTATTAGCGTGCATGAATGCTGAGTAGGCTGCGATTTCTTTCACAGTGAGTTTGCGTCGTTGCGGTCGTAGACAGTGGCGCTTCATCACCCACCGTGATATCAGGGCAGTGTACGAGCTTCGAGTACCATAACACATTTTTGGGTTGCGTCGATGAATTCTTCGATGAATTGATTGATTGATCGATTGAGGCACCAGAATACTGACTACAAACTCTCTTCATTACCTACACGCCGTGGAAGTCCAGCGGGTGTTGGCCTGCTCAGTCAGGTCGAAGTGACGACATCGAAACCATGCCACGGCACCCTCTTTCCGATGAGGACGAAATGCCAAAAAAAAAAAAAGTGGCTTATCCCTCTGTCAGAGCAATCGGTAGAACACCAAAGGTAAATGTGTCTTCGCAGAGGCAGTTGAATGTTCATTGTACATCGAGGTGAGCTTGCCCATCGCTATAGGTGTTTCGCTGGTACGGCACCGTCTGACGTGGATGAACCTAAGTTCGCGCATCGCCTCCATGACATCTATGACCAACACCTTGTGTTCAAGGAAGTAGCTTACGTAATAACAGTAGATAGGTAAATGACGGGCGACAAAGGCATCATTCATGTTTGCTCGCGCCACATTAACCCGTCAACGTCTTTGCCGTACTTGGGCGCTTAACGCAGCAATTTTCTTGTTACCAACACGCTCGAAGAGTAGTCGGCGCGGAAACGCCATCCACGACGGAAGGTGGCCGGCGCTGTACCACTGCGCTATTGGCGCACATGCTCGAAGCTGTACGAGCGCATCTTATATTCTTTCATATCTGGGTTCTATCAGTCTTCCTCAATGCGCTCATCCCGCCACGCGCGCGCGCATCGAGCAGCACTTCGGAACAGGCCTGGAACGTTGCCGCCATCCATTTCAGGCGAAGTGAAGCGGTAGTGCTCCACTTCGCCTGAAATGGATGGCGGCACTGTTCCGGGCCCGTTCCAAAGAGCGCCTCGAAGCGCGCGTGCGGCGCCGGACGAGCGCATAGAGGAAGACTAGCAGGAGGGAGTTCTGAAGGAACATGAGATACGTTCGTACACCTTTGAGCATCTGTGCCGATAGTGCTGCGGTAGAGCGCCGGCCACTTTTCGCCCTGGAGCGCGGTGCTGCAAGTTCGATCAGCGGTATTTTTTCTGCGTGTTTTTCTTTCTTGTTCTTACGGAAATGTGTTCTACGTCACTTCCGTTACGGAAGTGACGTGTGGGGCAACGGTGGACCCCGCATAAAACAGCTTCGTGTTAAAAACTCCTCTGTGCTTTGATTCAGGAGCACGTTGAAGAACTACAGGTGGTCAAAATTACTCCTGAACCCTGCTCAACGGGCGCGCCTCGTAGTGGAAGGCTCTGAAAAAAAGGCAGAAGAAAGAATGGAAGGAAAAACTGCACTCTACTGTACCTTGCCAACGCGAAAGTAAATGCAGTAGCTGCAGTAGGAATCGAACATAGAAGAGCGGCTTAATCACCTCTACGCCCACTGCCAGCGGGCAGCGACTGCTTGATACTTCAAAGGCGCACAAGGCAGTCTAAATGTACAAGATCATCGGCTTCAACTCTGTCAACAAAACGCAAAGCGTTCAATTACCAGCATACAAGCAACTCAAGCAAAACATACGTGGCAGGTTAAACACATACCGGAAACTTGACCAGTGCACTTTTCGCATAGTAATGCACTGGTGTTCTCATAAGAGAAACTGTTGCAAGCATTTCTTGTTTCATATAGAGTCAGTAATACGAAGGGCAGTTTTCCTTATGAGTACTTTGTCTTCGTTATTGTGTATCACATGGGCACTAAGTTTTAATCAGTGTTCATCAAAGCATTCAACAGAAAACAAAAGTAAGCTACGGCCCAAGAACACAGGAATACGCTTCTGATCATTATATAGCGTTCTTCTTTACCAAGCCAGTTTTGAAAATTGCGCACATCACTCGCAGAATTTAAATGGAGGCAGTATAACTCCTTAATGGCTGAGCGCGGCCAGCAGTGTTTGAATGTCTCTTTTGCAGGACAGTCATGATTTGAAGCCAAGAAACTGTAAGTAGTTGCTGCCGGATTAGTCAGTTTTAAGGAGCAACATCCCTTCAATTTCATTACGTTTTATTTTTAGCGATAAAAAAAGCTGCAGGAGACCAGGAAAACAAAAAGCTGAACGAACAGATTTCGCTATGTAAAAGGAAAAAAAATAGCAGACGATGCATGTTTTGCCTAGTTGAATATTTTCGAATGACTGTGTTCTTCTGTTATTGCGAGAATAAAGAAAAAGCCAAGATTT